>WAAE01004363.1:0-145615 GCA_013400495.1 Nicator chloris
GAAATTCTGAAAATTGCCTGATGCAAATAGTGTCTGCATTTGTAGGACAGTGCTTTTGGTTTAATCTTCACCTTTAATATGTTGATAATGGGAATAGCCTTGACCTTTACCTTCCCTTGGCTGAAGCTTGCTACATTTTTGTAATTATTTCTCTGCATTTCCTTTAGATATCACATTGCTAACTATTGTTTTTAAAATCATATTAACTGATTCCCTGAGTCTCCAGAGAAAGTACTGTGAAAAAAGTTCCCCATCCCACCTTGTAATACAGAAGCATCCCTGATGCATCTATTGGTAAGAAACAATACAGGAAACAGAGCAACTATTGAAAGAAATCATTTTACTGGGAAAAAAAAGCCCTAAAACATAATGGAAAACAAGGAAGAAAGAAGCAACTCCAGTTTATGGCTATAAATATCATTCTACTGCAATGGTGAACAGGAAATTCGTGGTAAGAAGCTGCTTGGCCACTGCAGAGTGATTGGATTTGAACATATCTATGAAAGAGATACTCTGGATATTTGCTGCAAATGGATGAGTGGCCTCTTACTCCTGACTCCTATTGCAGTGTTCTCTCCTTGTTTTCTGTGACTAGATTGTCAGCTTTTCCTGCTGACACATTCACAACTGATTTGCCTAGAAAAAGTAGAAAAAAGTTTTAAAAATTTATTATCGAGTATAAATGGAAATATGTTTGTTTCTATTGATGTGAGGGAAGAAGACATGAATAAAAACATTCAGATCATATTTGCTGTGGAGTAACACGTAAATTCTTAATAGAGTTTTGGATTATAAAGTTAAATTAGGTGGCTCATGTACAAAATGAGAAGAGAGACCTTTTGTTTTACTATAAACTTTAATGAAATTCCAGAATACATTGACAGGCTCTTCAGTGCATCAATAGGGCTGCACTAAAATGCTTGCTGTCTTCCTTGGGGTATTTTCTGTTACTTGAAAATGTACAGTAAACTAGTCATAACAATATTTTCTCATGAGAATAGTGGTGAACTAAGGCCTGGTTTTTACATTGACATTACCAGCTCAGCTTCTTTTTGCTGCCAGAGAAATTCAGTAGAGTTTATAGTGGTATTTCCAACTATATTAGTTGTGCTGATTTGTTGGTATGGTGCATTATAATACCATTAAATTCTTAATAAAAAATTAATGTAAATAATTTGTCTATAATACTTAGAAGTTGAGTGGGGCTGATTTGTATAGGCAGAGGCTGCCTGCTGATTGATGGCATTCATTCCAGTAATGCTGTATCTGTTTTAAACAACAATTGAGTAATTATGTGCAGACTGCCAGGTATAGAAGGTGATTCTTAGGCAGATAAATTATAGTCCTTGATCTCATTGATTGGGTCTGCTGTGGGCCTGTTGATTCCTGCTTGTGTTTCTTGTTGGGATTGTAGAAAAACCTGAAAATGGGGAAACTGGTCATAAACTGGTACATTCCACAAAAAGAGGTATTAGGATAAAAATCTACTTTTGTGGCATGTAGTTTCAAAACAGTGATTTAGATTATCAAGTTCTTAGAGCAGTAATTGTTTGAGAAAGCTGAAGGGTTACCCAGCTTCTAAGGCATTGTAGTGAATGTGGTGGGAACAGGAGGGGATTGTCTTCCTATCACTAGACCCTGGAATATCTTGAGTGATGAAATACATAGTTTGAGAGAGACCATGTATTCCCAGAACTTAAACTTCTATGATTTCATTTTATTAAAGTCTGATTAATTAGTATTGTTTAATTCATTGGATAGATGAGATTACAGATTGATGGTTTCTTACTTTAATCAGCAGGAGAAACCTACTGATTGATGATAAAGTGTGGTCAGTATTTGACATGTTTAAAACTTTTTATTGAAGCTCTTAATTCAGTTCTTAATTCTGTGAAGGGGGAATGTACAATGGTATGTGAGGGTATTTTTAAAAAATGTACCTAATATGATTAGAATATGGTTTTATTCAATGCCCCCAAGAAGAAAAATCACAATGTATATGTAGTAGAAAGAACAGGTCATATTATCAGTCATGGAAACTGGAAGATGCAAAGAATTATTTTCATCTGCAAAAGCACAAAGAAGTGACTGCAGTGTTCTTTAGATCAGTTTTATCATCAAGTATCAAAGTGGAAAACCCAAACAATAATGAGCTTAAGTCTAACAAAATGCATGCTTATAAAGGCCAGCAAACCTACCTACCTCTTCAAAACTAGTTGCTGTCCACAAAACAGGCTGAGGAATATAGCCAGCTTCTTACTTAGCACTGCATCTGTTTTTGAGGCTAACACTGCTGACGTTTTCCTTTGCAATTTTGGCATGACTTTCACCTGACAAGGACTTCTTTCAGGGAAATAAAGCTTCCTCTTTTAAAAAGCTAAATAAATTTACTGTTAAAGAGAATGTTCATCTCTAACAGTCATATACTTCCTAACTAAAAATACCTACAAGAGTCATTATAGAATTAGTACTTGTATTGGAGGGGAGGGGAAACACGTATCTTGAATGGATCTGCCAGAGCTTCTTTCACCTGCTCTATTAAACCACAACTGATGAACAGCAACAAACATCACATGGTGCCAGACCTTGCCAGAGCTTGCACGTCTCAAGGGGCACTCAGAAAAGTACATCAAAGTACATGAATTTGGCATGTGTACGGTCACAACTGTGTATTTGATGTAGTCTGCTACTCCATTTTTCCACATGGAAACCATGTTGGTGGAATTAAAATACGAGGATGAATTCTCACATAATTGAGATAAATGGGTCGTGTCTAATGGCAGCTTAGAATGGTATCACTGATAACTTGGGTCTTACTCTCAGGGCCAATGATGAGATGGTAGGTAAGTCTCATAATTAAAATTTAAAATTTTGTTGAATAAAATTTGTGCTTGCTGGAGTACCCTTCCTGAACATATATGCAACAATCTTTCTGTGTCTTTATACAGGTACTGGCAGCTTGGTCCCATGCTAATACACTCTGAAAGCCAGCTATTCTTTTTTCCTCAAGGGGCCAAATTACTACAGTTAAGTTTAACTAAACACAGTTCTCTTAAACTTAGTTTTGAGATTAGTAACTAGTTTGGAAAGTGTCATTTCTTGTCAGACCTGATGCAGGGACTGGATACTTGCTCACTTTTTTTTTTTTTTAACCCCCAAGTACACAATTTTGTGTCATTTGATACACACCACAGAAATGAGTAGGGAAAGGTAAACTTTTAACAGCTGATTTTTATTTTCCTAATAGTTGTGTGTCTATTGTCATTCTCGAAGGACACTGGTGACTAAACAGATTTTGATAAGGTATTGTACTTAATGCAATAATGTAACTGAATTATCTACACTGAGTAGATAATTCATTGCTATCTTGACCCTCTGCAGTGTGCAGGATTCAAACCTAAGAGAATGTCCTTTTAATACAGCTACCTCAGTGTCAAGTGCTCAAACAGGTAATTTAATGTATATTAGACACTGCATTAGTAGCAGAGTGTAGGGCATAAGGTGATGCTGCAGTAAAATAAATCGTATCTAGGTATTTGGCAAAACATGCTAGTGAAGAAATAGAAAATAAAATGTGTATTCTGGTGTGCAGCTGAAGTCTTTCTTCTGAGAAAGAAACTTGAGTAAGATTTCAGGACACCCTTCTTGAAATATCAGCTGCTCTTTTGTGTCAGTCAGGGCTACAGAGAACTGTGATACTGATACTATGAGGTCTGAGCCCAGGATTTATGCAGTCTGGCTTTAAATTCTGGCTGGGGGCTGCATGTGTATGTGCATGAGCAAATTATTTCTTTGTGCTATACTTCTTTGTTTATAAAATGGGAAGATTCATTTTCCAGTCTCAGAGTAGTTTGAGGAGTTTAAATTCTGGAGGTATGCAGGTCTCATGGTAGATGCGGTCATTGTGGTCATTCCAGAAACTTCAAAGATACAAGCAAGCACCACCATGGACTAAAACAATCTAGGCAGTCACATTGCAATAATTACCTTAAGGACCAGTGTACACTGGTTAGGTACTTTTCAGAAATATTTCTTTTTTTTCTTTACTTTTAAAAATCTTTCGTACAGAAAATACTTTTAGGAGTGCACCAGCTTAGAATCCAAAAGCTATAGGTAAATGCAATGACATTTGCTTAGTATCAGCAATGTTACTCTTTCTCAGTAGTTCTGTGAAAAAGTCTCTGTTCAACAGTGCACTCTCCTTGCTAGGAATTCAGGCTTTGAGAACAATATTCATTTAGTAAATAGTTGCACTAATTTCTCAGTTTGGTAATTAATGTGTGGTGTAATGCACAGAAGTGAATGAGAAAAAACAAGATCAGATTCCAGGGAGTTTAAAACAACTCTGTTGCAACATTCCAGCCCTTTGTGGCACTCCAAAAGGGAAAAAAGATTCACTGTAGACTTGGAAAGATGCTTTTAGTTACACAGTTTGGTGCCACAATATAAGAAAGATGCTGTTTGAAAGAGGCCAGAGGAAGGCTACAAAGATAGTGCAAGGCCTAATGAAGCCCTGTGAGCTATCAGAAACTAGGATTTGTTCTGCAGAGAGTGAAGTTCTAACCAAGTACATTACCTCTGCTCATTGCCCCAATTGTGGAATCTGGGAGGGTAGCTGGAGGAAGGAGCAGGGAAGGAACCACTGCTTTATGTTGGCCAAACACGGAAACTTAGTGCCATCCTTGTGCAGCTGCTTTAAAAAGGGTTTGTGTAGATTCTTTGATGTGGTAAATGGCTTCTCTGATCACATCTATGAAGGTTTTTTCTAGAACAAACTTCAAACAAGGACCTGTACTTATTTTTCTGTTACTTTGAAGTGCCTATTCTGCAACTGGCATTATCTTTTAATGTTCATTTAAATCTATGAAAAAGCACATTGTCTATTTAGTCTTTCTAAGTATATTCACTAATTTTGATTTCTGTTTTCCAGTGCAGAGTAAACATTGGACTAAACTCTAGCAGTAGTAGTTTTACTGTTTATTGTGTAAAAATGTAAATATGCAGAAGTTTTTATCAGAATGTTTTACAAACTTTTGACTAAATTATTAGTGTTAGTAGGAAACAGCCAAAAAGTTCTATCTTATCAAATATACTGTTTCACGAAATATAACTCAGGCCATCACTAGTCATGAAACTTTATGTAGCAGTGTATTAAAGTTACGCATTTTAAAACATTCAAAATATGAGTGTACCCATAATTTCATCCTGCATTATGCTTCAGATCCATGTGTATTTATTGTCATAGAAATTTGTGTTAATGTAGTGCCTGACTCCTAATGAATAATTTGCAAAATAGGTGGACTGACAGTTTCTCAGCATATTGTGTTTGCATCTTAATGAACATTTTCTGCTTGGTCATGATCAAAATAGGAACACATTTACATAATGTTCATCAAGTACTTGTTCTTAACATTTGGAAAAGGGCAGGGCTGAAATTTAACTTTTACTGTGTGCATGTCTGTAACACAAATTTAACAACTAGTTTAAACTACAAGCTGCTGTCATGGTGAAAACTGATGTTAACTGTCCCTACCACAAGTTCTAAATTAAATGTTCTTTTATGATGTTTTATAGATTGATATTTTATAACTCATTCCTATTGCTAGCTCTGTAGACATAAATCTTATCTGAACTTTCCCTAATCTTTCTCAACCTTTTTAATTTAGAGGATCACTTTCCATTTTTAGCTGTTCATGTAGTCATAATTCTCTTCTACTGGTTTGGTACCACTTTTTCTTTGGAACCAAAAAGTAACAGGTGCCTATAAAGATCTTTGAAGATTTTTGACTTGCGCCCTAAAGAAAGCAGGTTTGGTTTTTGGTTTTGTTTGTTTGTTTGGGTTTTTTTTTGTTTTGGTGGCATGAGGTTTTGTTTGTTGTTTCCTCTCTCCATTGTTCAAGTCGAAACCTAGTGAGCTTAACGCTGAAGGAAACAGAGAAATATATATAGAGGTAGAAATAGTAATTTTTAGAAAAGGTGATGCCAGACCTCATTTGTTTGCTGTCTCTGTTCCTTGTAATGGTATTTTGTATAAAAAATTACTAAAGGAGGCAAAAGAAAATAATTCGTGACACTTAATTAAAAAGAAAATGTCAGTCACAGGCAACCTGTATTAGCTATGTAATTTTGGTGTGGGTTGTTTTTTTGTGGGTTTTTTTGTGTTTTTTGTTGTTGTTTTGTTTTGTTTGTTTGTTTTTTTATGGTGGATTAGGTTTTTTGTGTTTCGGTTGGGTTTTTTCTCTTCATATTCCAGAGTGGTGTATTTCATTGTTTTATTAATTGACAACCCAAAAGCTAGCATTCACCTTTCTGGAATCAGGAGGAGATTCTGTGGTAAGAGAAATGTTTATTGGCTCCCATGGAACATTTTGGCCAAAAGGTGATGTGGCAGAGCATAGGGAAGTAGAATGGAAAAGTGAGAAAGGTGAGACTATAGGAAAAAGAAGTAAGACTAAAAAAACCCCAAAGGATCACTTTCCTGCTTCTATGACAGCATCTTCCATCCCTTAGCACAGCTGTGCCCATAACAGTACCTGGGCCTGCTTTGGGATTTGAGTGCCGTTCCTGTGGTCTGAGAATCAGGGGTCAGTGAATGCAGTACTCTTAACCATCTTCCAATGTTCAGTTGTCATAAAAATCATATGCAGATGGTGTGAAGCAATTCTGTCCCTGAACTTGGTTCATACAGATAGGAACCAGTTTTCTCTCAGCTGCTCACTGAGGTAAGCCATCCGTTACTAGTGTTAAAACACAGACTACCTGACTGCATCCTTTATTCTGCAGTAACCTTGCACAATTAATTTTCTTTTGGATAAATAACATGTCTGTGTGTACAGCTGTAGGACAACAGCAGGGGAAAAAAGGAACTGATACCAGTAACAGCAAAACAATGATAACTTGCTTTCTCTTTGTAATATTCATCTATATATAGTGACTTTATTCCTGTGAATTATTTGATTAAAACCCATGAATTTACTGAGAAAATACCAAATTTTCTTTAAATTGCCTTTATGCAAAACAAATAGTGATCTGACTTTTACCATCTTGACCTTTTCTTCTTAGTTGAAATGACTATGACATTTCCATAGCATCAGAGAATTTAGACAAAATGCCTTTCTCTCAGAATCTCTAGCATTGCTTTCCAGATGAAGCAAAAATCATAAGAGCATCAAACTGAGAATCAATCTTTGTCCCTGGGAGGTAAATTTTGCTGTATTTTAATACGGCCATTGAAAATGTGCATCAGTCCTTGGTTTCCTTCAGCTCTTTGCTGTGTCTTCATTGAAAACTGTCATCTGTTCATTGTTTACTGTACTGGCTTAAGCCACTGACGGAGATAGGTTTGTGACAAGAGGCTAAGATGGGAGGTAGGGCTGAGGAGGAGCAGACACACGGCCCATTCCTCATTCCTGTTAAGGGATGGTACTTCTCAGGCTCTGCTGTGTCTGCCTGAGCTCTTCTGTACAGTAATTGAGAGAACAGAGGACTCTCAAAGTGACAAATACTGCACTGGCATCTGGAATTTTAGGAAAGCTAAACAAAAGCAGGAGACATCTGTTATCACCTCTACTATAAATACTTCGAAGGAAGCAGGCACTCTGATAGTAAAGCACAAGTTTAATAACCAGATTCATAATTACTGGTTTTGATTTTACAGTTTGACTGGTGTACGAACTGCACGTATTAGCTGAAGTTATACAATGGCAATATGATGGTATGTTTTGTTTTGAGAAGGAACAGCAATGTTTTAATTATCCAGATTCTTTCTGAAAGGACATGAATTGACAGTTCACTAATTGTGAACCTTTGCATTCATTCAGTGCTGGGAAGAGCATTGCAACCTGATATGTAATAGTTGCTTCCAAAATAGATATTGACAATGGGCACTCCTTGTGAGTGTCTTGAATACATTCTTTCAAATATACATGAGCATATTTAATTTTTTTACTGACAAAATTTTTTTCCACTCAAAGTTCTGATTTTGGTGCTGTAAGATATTCTGCTGGGTCTCTGCACTTCAAGGATGGAGAAATTGATCCCTTAGCATAACTTTCATTTGCATAAGTATGCTATATCCTTGTTGCATAATTATAGACCACCAGTACAAGCAGCAGAATATTACATGTCTGGAACTTGAAAAAATCTTTATTTGAAATTTTTGTAGTTTTTGTCAGTCAAGGGTTGGTTTCATTTTACAGAATAGTTGAATAGGGAAATGATGATTGAAGTAGAAGCCATTTCAAGCACCTGGTTTGTATATTAGTCATCTGCGTGTTGCTATATCAATGTTTTATTCTGTAAAAGAATTTTTCATTTGCTTTTTCTTTTTTTTTTCTGTAGCAAAATATAGGTATACAAATGCATATGAGTAACTTGGGTTGAGAGATAAATCTCTAAAAATACAGCACGGAGCAGAAAACAAACGCAACAGAGACAAACCCAAATAGTTTCATTTGCCACAGTATAGTGATTATCTAGAATTTGACATATATGAGAGAGCTTAAGATTAAATACTTCCAAGTGATTTCTGTTTGTCTAGTGTTCACAGCTTCTTCAGGGTGAAAGTGAGATTTTTTCAGGAAGCGTATGTGGATTACCAGAGGTAAATACCTTGTGAAACATGATCGTGATTATAGAGAAAAGGGCGGAAGTATCTGGCACTGTTTAATTCCGTCCCGCTCATGTCACAGCGCGGGTGTGGTGCCAGCAGGAGGCAGCTGGAAGCAGAAAGGTCGGGCTCGAGGGATGCGTATGCAGGCATTGGCTCAGCCTGGAGGAGCAAGCCCTCTCCACAACTGGTGGCTCCTTTTCCTGTTCTTGTGAGCTGCAGGTTTTGTGGTTTGGTGCTGAAAGAGCACCGGTGAGCCCAAGATGTGGCTGGCTCCCAGAAAGAGAAGAGGAGAGACGGGCACGGAGCCCAGCGGAGCCACATGAGGCCCAAGCTGCGGCCGCTGGAGCCACAGCCAGAACACCGTATCTTCAGTCCCGGTCTCACAAAGCCAGGCCCAGGAGAAGTGTCAGCTGACTTGTTTCAGAGCTGTGTCAGGTCCCACCAAGTTCTGCCTTGTCCCTTTTTTCCCACTGTTTTGGGGCTGGGGGAAGTTAAGCCTTTGTTTTCCCATGTACCGCGGGCCCAGCACGGGGCCAGTCACCATTTTGTGTTTGGGAAACCACACTGGGTGCTGTCTTCAGGACTCATTTTTGGTTGTTCTGTGGTGAATCCCCTTTTGGGGGTGAAACACTCTTTCGTACACTTTTATTAATATTGTTTTCCAGTAAATTGTGGTTCCATCTTCTAATCTCTCCCAGTGTTTCCTCCACTCTCAGGGGCAGGGGATGGGGGACAGCGTGAGGGGCTTTAATTTTCCTGCTGGCTTTTAAAGCACAATAAACTTAAACAAACTGAAGTTGAGGTAGCAAATTTTGGCATGGGGATAGAATTTGCAAAATGCAAAGTAGAACAAAACTCTTCTTTTAACTGAAATAAAAACATTTTTTTTGTTGTTCATTTTCTATAGGTGTGATTGACCTGAGGGAATTGTTTTTCAACTGCCATTGTTGTAATCTGGAGACTGCTTCTGCGTCAACTGATAAATGTGGATTTTTTTAGATCAGAATAATAGTGTTTCTATCCCTAAGTGTTTAGCTTTTTACCTGTTACTTTATCTTTAGTTGTTAATGTAAACTAGGCAACAGCAACTTATATGTGGGCATGTTAACGTTTGGGTGTGTTTAAGACAGAGGAGTAGGAGCTTCAGAGGGCTTAGGAAGTACTGGGGAGGTTTGACACTGGAAACTGAACAGCTGCAGGCTTGGTGCTTAAAATGAGACCAGTGAGAGGCGACAAGGTGTGTTTGAGAAGACACAACAGCTGATCTGTTCACATTGATAGCTGTGAACAGAGCAGATAGGGCCATTGTAGCTGAAAACGCACAATTGTGAATTTCATTACAAAGTACTTGGCATAATCATGTACTGATCAGCAGTTTTTGGTGGCAGGGAGTTACTTTAGGTGGGGTGTTTTTTTGTTTGGGATTTGTTTTAGGGTGTACTACAGTTGAGTACTAGGTCCTTTTTCTCCTACAAGAAGTAAGTGCTCTATCTTCCCAGTGGTGGAGCTTTGAGAAGAAAGGAATTTAATGGTATATTCTTCCCCTTTAGTTTACAGATCTGCAGTCAAAAAAGTTGTTTATTGTTATTTGTGTCTGCCAGCACAAATACCAAGTGTATTGAAAGATCCTCTGGCTCCTCACTTGGATGTATTGCTGCATGCCAGTAAACTTTCTCTGAGTAGACCAGCAGCTCTGTATTCTTGGTTCCTATTCAGTCTCTAATAAATGGACAAAGAAATACCTTGAGTAATTGTATAATAATAGGTATGTTCTGTAGAGCAGAAGTTTGTGCTTGAAGGGAGTTTAAGGGGAGCTGAAGTGATGTCCCCAGCGTTCTCAGCCTGTTCACAAGCCTTTTGTATGTCATGTTGTATTACCTCTGAGCTGGAAGATACTAAAACAAAATCCATTAGGACAAGACCTAACATTATCTCAATTGCCTTACATATAAAAAGATAGATGAAGACTATCATTCTTCTGATAGAGAAAGCCACATGTCCATTCCCCCTCAAATTCCTGTGGCTTTATAAACAATTATTTGTGTTTATTCTTTGACGAAGCAGCCATAGAAAAAAGGCTGAGGCAGTAGATTGCATAAGCCTAATGGTCGGAAGATGGAATCCTCAGGCTGCTCACTGCTTTCTGGCCTCAGAGTGTTCCCTTTCAAGTCTATTAAAAGCTACCTAAAAAAAAAACTTTTAAAAGCTTTGGAAACGGCTGGATTTTTTTGTTTGTTTGGAAGTAGTACTTCTTCTTTACCTCCAGTGCATCTGGTTAACCATCAAGAGTGCCTGGTGTTCTTTCATTGTAGTATAGAAGGGTATGTTTTTCTACTCCCTGTGATGGTTTCCCACCTTTTTTAGTGGGTTTTTAATGGCTATTTTTATTTTAACTTCACTTGCTAGAACTGCAGTTGTGTTTTAATGGTGGTTTTCAGTAAACTTTCAGATTCCTTCTCTCCAGTTTGGGTTACCAGCCAAGTTCTTATTCAGCTGCATAATGTAAAATAAAAGGAGAACATTGTTAATTATGAATGACTAGCCTTATTAGCTGTGTCCAGACAAATACTGCAGAATTCTGGTGCCCTTCCCAAGGGTAAGTTTGAGATAGCTGTGAGTTGCCAGTTTTACTTTATGTAGACTATTCCCAGCTCTCAGGAAGTAATAACACATTTTGAACTTTTATGCAACTATATGTGAACTTATGTACAAATAAGAAATTCTGGATTCGGTCTTCGCTCTTTCTTGGAGTGTGGAATAACACAACATACTCTAATTGATAGCCAACTTACGTATTATTTTTTCTTTCCAATTCTTCTCCTTCCTCCCCGTGTTTAATGCAGTTTGACCTCATGAATTCACCACATGAAATGGGGAATTAGGTATGTTGTCTTGGTTATGCCTGAAGCCCTAACTGTTGTTAGCCTGGAGTAATTATTAGTAAGGCCCTCCAATATTCAAATGCTTTTAGAGGTCATTGGTGATCTTGAAGGTTGTTTTTTCTTTAAGACCATTGAAACAGAAGGAAGTCTTTATGCTCCTTTGCTTGTATTGTTTGTGCATAAAGAAAAATGAAATTAGAGAAGCTGAATTTGTAGAATAATAACATTACAAGCTTTCATTGGTAAATCCATGAAGAAAATAGCAAATTCAGTCTATGTACAGAGTAAAAATTTACACTACTATTGACTTACATGCAAAAGGAAACATTCATGTGGTACTTAATGTGTTCTGAAGTTTTATGAAATAATATTTTGGAGATTTTTTTTGTTTTCAGCTAGCTGAAGTTACGGATTTTATAATTTGTGAAATACAGCTCCTCTGACCCAGATGACATCTGTACCTTACCTCCCATACTCCCCATTCCTCTTGGATGGCATGTTCAGCAACTGATGATCTCTGTATTCTGTTTTAATAGCATTAATGTTTAGTTTTCTTTTTAAGTCCTGGCAGTGAAGCAGAAGGTTCTGATGAAGTGTAATCCAAGACAATACTGTATTTCAAAATAGTCGTATTGAGTGCAACAGCTGATATTACTTTGCCCTTATACAAAGGGAGCAGTTTATTTTTCTACTAATTTGGTGTTATATACCTTATTCTTTGCAACTGGAGTTTCTTTCACATCTGAATGATATAAACAATGTGTTTGCTATTCTAGCCAAGACAGTTCATTACAGCTTATAATGGGAAAGTTTTATACATTTTTGGCCTGTGATACAATAATCAGTTCTGACAAACCTGTGAAGCTCTGTAGCGCTTCAATGACTTCTACTGATTTTCAGCCAAATAGGAACTCAAACCTGAGAAGTCTTAATTTTTAACTGTAACTGAAATATGTGTGTGTTCTTTCGTGGGTAGTGTATTGGTTTTGGTCCTATACTGTGTGTCTAAGAATAAAAACATAGGCATACATAAGATTATCTGATATGGAAGGGACATGAAAAGATATGTATTAAAATAGGTTGCTGTTTCATAGGCATTACATGGATGCCTCTGTTTTTTTCAGTGATTTGATGTTGGCTAATGGAAAATGTTAAGCATATTTCCTTCTTTTCTTTTTATATAAGTTTCTGACAGGAAATCTGTAGCTAAATATCAGTTTATGATTTCCATCTGTTCATGTATAATAGTGTCTTATAATGCAGTCCAGATTGCTGCCCAATGGAAATGTCCTATAGTAGGAGATTGTTGTACATACTAATTATTTTCTTAAATGAGTACTTTATATAATTTTGAAGACACAGAACTCATTTTAAAGACAGTTTCCTTGATGCAAAAATTCCCACTAATAAGCAAAGATAGTGCCTCATCTTTCTAGTGACAGTATTTTTTAAAAGAAAGGTTTGCATAGTTGTACTACTATGGTAAAATAAGAAAATAGAATGCATCCTTAGATTCAGGTAGGCAACAGAAACACGAAAATTGCTGAAATGTTTTAGTCGCCAACTTCTGTGATCTCTGCTGTGTGTTTCCCAGCTAGTGAGGACTAGATTGAAGAGCATTTATTGTAACAGATGTAATTTTAATTCTGAGAACTCAGGTGATTTAGACTAATTGATAAAACAGTTAAAACTCTAGCTTTTGAAAGATGTGTGTCAGCGTATGCTTTACAGTGAAGATTTCCGCCCTTCCCAGCTGGGAAGAAGGGTTTGATAATGGGAACGATGTGTTCCTGTGTGGTGAGAAAACAAGACAGTGAATAAAAAAATCTTACCTGTGTTACTCATGCTCTTCATCACATCAGTCTTGATTTTTGCCCAACTGACCATAAATCATTGCAGGGGAGTTGGGCTAGATGACCTTTCAAGGCCCCTTCCAACCCAAACTATTCTGTGATAAATGGTAAATTATTGTTGCTTTTCTTTATAAACTTTGCGATCAAGTTACCTTAAAATACCTGTACTTCCTGAGAGTTTCCTGCTTTCACCTGTAATAATAGTCTGAATAATAAAATTAACATGATGAATCATTTTAATATTTATCAGTGTAGGACTACGTTAAGGACAGCTGTGTTGTGTGTTAAGTAAGCCAGGATGCTATCTGTGACTTCCAAATGTCCTGAGAGGATTCCAAACCTTCTCAGAGGCTGAAGGTGCCTCTGAGAGGCAGAACTGTGCTCAGCCTAGTGAGGTTTAGCTTTGTAATAGCCTAAATAATTATTATCAAGAGCTCTCACTTCCTGAAAAAAACGTGTTTCATATCCATGGTGAATTTCCTTTCACCAAGACAGTTGTTTTAGTGGCATGAATGTAAATTTCTATGGGTTTTTGCAGCTCAGTTACCAATTCCGAACTGTTCTCAATGGATAGGCTGATTTCCTATGGTTTGCCTCCTGTGGCTGTGTGCTTTGCACAGGGTGACCCTTCACAGAGGAGCTGGGAGTACTCTATCTCAAGTGCAGAAGTTGGACCTAGTCGTGTCTGCAGTCATGAGGGAGTGTGTTTCTATCATTCTGGAAAATGAAAGCCATTGGATTCAACTGCTTTTTTTGATGAATATACTGGATGAGTTCTTATCTGGGCTGAAAGCAGGGATTGTTCTCAAATGCTTGTATCCACAACAGATGTGCAGAGACAGCCAGTCTGACTCCCACGGCTCAGCTGGGCCAGACAGCGCCGTTCGCTTGTGTCAGTCACCCACTGCAGTCAGAGCGCAGCGCTCGGCAGCTCCCGCTGGTGTCAGAGGCGTCTGCCGGCTTCTCGGGCAGTCACCTTCTCCTCCTCGGAGACCGGCAGCGTCACACTCCTTGGCTTCTACGGTGCTGAGAGGCAGGATTTAAAAAACAAAACCTCACGGTACCTAAACCGACTCCTTTTCCCACTCTGAGTAGCTGGAAGGCACAAAAACAGAACAGTGCTTTTTCATTCGACAGAAAATGTATTTTGAAATAAAACTTACTCTGTACAATTGTAAATACAGTTTTTGGAAGTCATATATTACAGAAATTGTACCTCAGCTAAAGAACAGGTTAAAATAGTTCATGGGACATACAAAATTACTGAAGTTCCAGATACTTTTAAAGTGCCACATGTAAAGCCAAGTGAAATTTCTACTACTTGTTGTAGTTGCAGTCTTGTGACGTTGACTACAGAGAGGGGCCTTTTTCCATAGCCTCTGGAATAAATGGCTGCTACTTTAACTAGATTACCATTGGGATAATATGAGAACACAGAAGGGAGGCCACTTGGACAGAATAAAATTTTAGAACTCAAAATTTTCAGAAAAAAATTTAAAATTTTCTTTTAAATTTGACGTAGTTTTGCTGAAAAACCACCTATGCATATATACTGTATATATGTACATATAATACATAAGATACAGGGTACAGCCCTGTATCTTGCTTGAGAGTTCTCTTATCTTCTCAATTGGACATAAGCTAGTAGTGTACAGAGATGTGAAGTCCTGATCTACAGCAATTTAGATACAGGATTTCCTTTTGATGAAAAGTGACCTATTTTCTCATTGATAATGTGATGTATGAAATGTAGTGAGAATTTTTACCCTGAGTCAATTTTAATCCTGCATATTGATGTGTCAGAAGAGGTGTGAAAATATTTTGAGGTGGCTGTTTGGAAACTAAGAGAAGTTACTTTAATCTAGGAATGTAGAAATAATAAGACTTCAGAAATTATTTTAATATGACTGAAGGAGGTTGGTGTTTACAATTTACAGCCATAGTGTTTCTACCTTTTTAAGGATAAACTGTGAATTGGAAAAGAAGATAAAAATGATGAAGTAGACATAGAACAGTAACTGAGGAGTTCAAGGATGAGAGTATGCACATTTTCAGTGTTTACTCATCATGGAGCTTCCTTTGCACCCTGTCATACTATAGAGGACTATTGCTTCTTGACTTTCCCCCCGTCTTTTCTGCCCAGACTTGTGTATGAATAGTTCCTACTGTATGGTATCTTCTGAGTACTGTTGTCACATGGGTAGTTCCCTCTTTAACCACTGCAATTAAATTTGCTGAGTATCATGAGTCAAAGTTCCATTTATTTGTTTTCATTTCCAGTTATTTAATTTTTAACTTTATTTTTTGTTCTTTTATTCCTTATGTAACAATGTTACCAGTGAGTCTATATCATGACAAAGAAGTCCTTTTCAAGTGTCCCTCTGCTTGCTCAGTCTGGAGAGCAACTTCACTGTTTCACATGTATCTGGAAGGTGATGTGTCATCAGAATTCACCAGTGGTATTTTTTGCTTTGAAGTATCCCACATAAATAATGCATTTTTATAAAAAACTGTATCAATCAGTATATCCTCCCACGGAAGTTTATCGTAGTGCTTTTGTAGGCCCTCCGCCTAGTAATGGCTTGGATTAAAATATCGTTCTGATTTAAAATTCTGAAGTAGTAACTTCCATTTCATATAGCAGAAGGGAAGACTTGTGTGGTTTTCTGTACATGCTTTATTTGAATTACCAACTAATACTAATATATATATACACATATATATATCCTTACATGGTTGGAGCTTGTTAATATAAAAATGACCTTTTGAACCTTACTATTCATATATGCAAAAATAATTGAGGCTTATGGAATTTGAGGATGGAGACTTAATGCGACAGCAGTGGAAGTTTAAACTCTATATATGGAAACCATCCGGTGGTCACTGGAGACTTAAACCAGAAGCACCTCAGGAGAATTTTGGTTCATGAATGGAGATGTGAAGAGCAGAGAGGAAATGTTTTCGATTAATTCAGTAGTTTTCATACTGGCATAGAAAGGAAGTGTTACGGCTGTACAGCTTCTCTGGGTAAAGCTGAGTTCAGACCAATACCTGCACCTCTGGTGAGGGCACAGACTTCTCAATGTCACAGTATCTTTGGGAATTCGGGCTGTGAAGTTTCCACAAAATATTTTTCTTCAAAATAGAGTTTTAGCGCTGCTATTCATAGCCATGCTGACTGTGTAATATTTCTTTAAAATCAAGTTAAAATATCATCAGTGCGTTGGTATTGACAGTTCAATACATGTCCGCTCTCAATGGCAGCAAAAGGATTATTGCCTTATAGAGCTCTGCAGGTTTCAGCCTTATTAGAAATGGGTTAATGCTGGATTTTAGCCTATTGACTATTGTTGGAAGCAGATTACTTTGCTTGTATAAAACAAAATCTGACAACTGAAAGTTTTAATGTCTGCAAAAGATAATCCGACCAAATATGTGGGTGTTCCTAGTGTTTGGTTTGGGGTGGTTTTGTTTTTTCTCAAGACCGGTCAATTCTTTGCATACTGTACGATTCTGACTGCTAACAAAACAGTATGTAGAACTAAATCAACTTTCTTGTCATAAAATGAGTATTTTAATGAATTTGAAATACCAAAAGAGAATCTTGATTCCTCTTTTTCTCTGGACTTACTGGGGGAATTTTTTCTGACTTTTATTTCAGTGGCGTTGCCTTGCCCAGCATAACATTCTGCACTTTTGACTTTTAGTAAGTTCAGTGATGGTACATCTTCTGATAGTGAATAATTATGCTGTATTGTGGTCAGGAAGCATGGGCAGAGACTGATGAATACAAATCTGTTGTATCCCTTACTGCTGCGGGACCAAAGTAGTGAGCAAGGGGCTGGAATTGTTTTTAGCTTTTTGTAACAGCTTCCTGAGATGCAGTTGAAGGAATTGTTTACCCTTTTGTTCTAGACAAATTTTCATCAAATAATCCTTCTTGTTCAGAAAAAGATTTGGGAGAAGACCAGAATATTTCTCATGCATGTAGGAAAAGAATTCTTTTTAATTAAAAAGCTTAATCCAATCTAAATCAGGATTAACACCAAGAGGCTTTCAATGAGCCAGCTGGCTCTTCTACCAGAGGGAAGTTTTTTGTACAAAACCACCTTACTGTACACATTACTAGCTTGGACTGTTTCTGTTTTTACCAAGCACAAGGAGCTCCATATCACACTGACCTGAAATGAGGTCAAGTTCTCGCTTGCATAACTTAGATTTTGCTAATCAATGTCTGCTGCAAAGAGATTAGGAGTAGTGATGTTGATAGGCAAGTATTTTAATTATGATTGCCACTGTTTCTTAGCATGGAGAAGATGGTTGTGGAAGGTTTGCATTAGCAGCTAGTTGTGTCACAAATGTTCTATAATGCATGGTTTCAAACTCGTATTGAGGATTTCATGTGGGCTTCCCTCATGAAAGTCCTGCTGAACTCCCAGAGTAGGGCCAGGGAGGGTACATGTGTAAGAGGACTTCTTTATAATGTTCCCTCTATGGACTCCTTGAGTCCACTGGGCCTCTACTCCTTTGAATCCTCTGAAAGTCAAAGAGGAAGGGCTGCCCTTAAAGCAGTGATTATTTTATTCATAAGGAACCAGGTTGATACTGCCTGTATTCCTAGTTGTGCTTGAGAATAGCTTGGACTTAGGTGTGCAGAGGGGAAGGATACAGCAAGAAGAGTTTTCCAGAGATAATTAAAAAGTTTAATTTAGTATTTATTGTTATTCTAGCATTTAATTTAAAAAGGGGGGCTTTTGTGCTTTCACTTATTTAAAATGGCTTTGATGTTCCCGACATATAATTTTTAAGTGGTCTGTATGTTGTTAGACCTTATCTTTATTCATGCTTATCTTTTTGATCTCCATTGCAGATGAGGTCTTTAGGCTGCAAACCTTAGATTGGAAAAAAAGATAAAGCAGTATTTTTTTATCTATGTTGATGTTTTAGCTACATGAAGTAGCAAATCTCTTGATTAAGAATTCACATTTTTTGAAGAAAAATAAAACTTACTTCAGATTTATATATAAAGCAGCCAGGGTATAGAATTAAATTGAAGTTCTTAAATGAAGCTAAGACCAAGATAAATGGTTTCCATAAAAAAAAAATATATAATCAAGAGCTTACCTAATCAGTATTTTGAAAATGTAATTAAAATTAATGCTGTAATGACTTAACAACCGTGGGGCTCATGCAGCACGCAGGCTTATTTCTGTTTTTTTAGAACTTCTTTCAAAACTTCTGTTTTACACGAACTCCTGTGACAACATTAAGGTTAGAAATCACGTTTATCACTGTAAATGCTTAATCTATACATAGCAAGTGTCAATTAAGCAAAAATCACACTCTATCTGTTGGTGCTACACAGAGTTCTTGTAGGGTTATTCTTGGTACTCTTAACTTCCTAAGATTCCTAGTAAAATATTTAGCTCTCCTACCTTAACCACGTCAGCTGCCGTACTGATCAGAAGGCAGTGCTGTTTGATGTCTTCCTTTTTTTGGCTGTTAGACCAGATGGCAATAGCTTGTTTTCCAGATTAGGTTAGTTTAGCCAAGAAGTGTGAAGACAAGCAGGGATATAACTGCAATATGCTGCAAATAACAGTATATCTTAGCAATTAGTTTTATTAAACCTGATGGCGACTTACTAGAATACAGCGTTGTCCTTACATATAGGTCTTTCAATGATTTTAATGGATAGTTTGTGATTCTTTTTGCTTTTTTGCTAGTCAATACCCTTTTTGAAAAGTAAATGATTATATGGCTGCAGAAAGCTCATGTCATAGTATAAATAACAAATATATATGAATAAAGCTCCAGTCTTCAGGCTGCCTTACTAAATAGAATCAGACACTCAATACTGATCTTGCTTTTTTCACTATTTGAGTTGGATTTTTCTTAAAGGAGTGACATCCACATTTATATAGTGGAATGCTTGTGACAACTGTATGTGTGTAGAAAACAGTTCCATTAACTTCTCTTGCTAACACTGGAGACGTGCATTAAGATATTAAGGTATAAATAAGAGCAAACCCTGCTGTTATATGCACAGCTGAGGTTTATTATTTAGAGAACAAATCCCTGGTTTGCAACTCATTTTTCTTTGCTCTTACCATAGTCACAGTGCTTCATAACAGTTTACTGACAGTTTTGGTGTTCTGAAAAGCCACAAACCTTTTCCTTGTGTGATTACATCCTTCTCTTTACAGCTGTTCACTTGTCCTAACAAAACAAGAAATTGCAAGTGACTGGGAGAAAACAAAGATGAATGGTGACTGTGGTGTGTTCCCTCGTGCTAATTCATCAACTTGAAGTCAATACTTGGGTCAATCAAAACAAATAAGCCTGAAGTTGGAAAGCTTGTGGAGCTGCTTGACATATGCTTATTTTTAAATATACTAATACATCATCATGCCTAAACATTCTGCTTCCGTAGATTTTTTCCTAACTTTATATTTAGCATTATATGCAGTATTCAGGAGTCATAGCAGTGATGCTGTAGTTAGAGCTGAAGATGTGTTTTAAGTATGCACCTTTTGTTTTAAAGCATTTACAAATATTTTAAAATTTCATATTTGGTGGAATTAAGTCTTCTGTTTTTTTCTGTTTTATTGGATGCTGTTTTACCAAAGTATTTGCTATAAGCCATATTATTTCTGGGAATAACTGCTTGTTGGGGTACCTAAACTTTGATTTATATATGCAATTCATTTGATATCTAAGTTCCCTGGGATTTTGTCTAGTTTTGCCATTCCTGGGAGAATTGGAGATGTAGGCCCTTACTTGTCCCATGTATTACGAAGAGACAGGTTGACTTAATAGTACATGCACGATATTCCTGGTCTTAAATCCAAAAAGAGCCACAACATGGTCTTTAATTAAGATATTTTGCACAGTGGAATGCTGAACAAAAAATATATAAGGCTGTATGTTAACTGTAGTCTTAAAAAAAAAAAAAAAAGAAACTTGGTCAGACCCTGATCTCTCGTCCTTAACAAAATCTGCAGAAAAATCAGAAATGCAGGCTCTGATGTTCAAACCAGGTTGGATGTACATGTGGGATAGTGATTTCATTGTAAAGAGTAGACCTTTTGTCCTTTAGTTTAAAATCAAAGCCTTACCAGTATTACCCACTAATCAGTATGCTTCTAATTACATGTTCAAAATAAAGTTCTAGAAAAAAAATGCTCTCTTTAAATAAAGTGACAGATATCAAATGCCAATGGAACTGTAGCAGGCTTTTCAGAATGCTACTTCTAATTTTCAGGCAGCTGCTGCAATAGATTTCTGTTAATGATCTCAGTGCCTGCTTGGTTGTCTGTGTTGGGATTTCTGAGGGAGGTTATTTTTCTTTTAACTAGTTCCAGTGAGCATTTGTTAAAGTTTGGCGTTTGAAAACAATTCTCTTCTGTCTTGATAGTTCTGAAGTGCAGGACAGTCTTTTTCTTCTGTTCTGAAAGTGCATTAACAACTACGAAAGAAAAATGTTTTGGCAATGTTAGTGACATCTACGTGGTCACTAAACTACTGGGGTTTATTCCAAAATACCTTTTTTACCTAGTTCTTCTCATGCATTACTGGAAAAGAAACAAGCCAGGAGAAAATGTGTAAAATTAGTTAATAGAATTTCTTGCCACTAAGGCAACTGAATTCTTAGAAGGGAAAGAAAACATGGGGTTTTGACCTGAATGAAAAAACTTTAAATTACTTTTCTGGCATTATTTTAAGCTTGGTACTCTGTTTCCATCCTCGTTTGTGCTTTGCATGTGATCGTTGCTTGCTATAGGTCAGAACTGGGTTCAGAGCACATATATGCTAAGGCTGTCCTGAATTTGAAGACTTTTTAAAAGTAAACATTAAATTAGAGGTTTGAGCAGGTATTTCATAGGCCGATTAAGACAGCTAGGCTTGCAAATGAGACCAACAGTCTTTTTGGTCTAAAATGCAAATATCTAAAATACCTTAAGGTTTAAAATGTTTTTAATTAGGAAAGTTGTTATGAACTACACAAGTAAATGTTTAAGAAAAGAAGAAAGCAAAAGTCCAAGTTACTCTCTTAACCAGGACAAGTTATGGCTGCCACATAAGGCAGTAGCAGTGCTTTCCACACGTGTCGTTCCCTGAATGGTGGTGGTGTTAACCTAAATTCCTGAAGGTATGAAGTGATTGGTGGTAGTGTGTGTGAGGGGCTGGGAATGCAGTAGGACCATCTACCCTCTGTCTAAGAGCAGTGGGCTGCTGCTTGGGTACCAGTGTTCTTGCTGAGTGACTGAAAAAAATTAAATTACATTTTTGTTTCTTAGAAATCTCTTTTATTATTTTTTGCGCACAAATACATGTTGGTCTTTAATTTGTGAAATTTCTAGAGAACCCATGGTGGTTCTGCTCTTAGTAGGACTTAAAACTAGAGGAGAATGGAGTTGTTATTTATAAAGGTCTTTGAATAAGTTGGTATGTTAATATTGATACCTTGCACAAATTTAACTTTCAGGCACTTTTTATTAATTCAGTCTAAATTTTTTCCTTCAGATTTAATTTGGTATAGTGACACAAGTCCTCCATGGCCACCAATTGGCAGAGCACCATTGATTCTTTCTCTTCTTCTCTCCATCTCTGAAGTATGGATATCTACATACAGCTGCACTCTGGTTTGTAAGTTGTGTGCTGCTGAACAGGTCCCAGGGGAGGCCACATTTCAGTGACAGATGAGGGCTGTGTGTATATGGTGGGTGTTGAAAATGATTCAGAACATTAACTTTGCTGCAGAATTATGATTCGAGTTTAAGCTGTTGTTCAGTTTTCATCCTTCATCGGAGGACAATAGTGAGTAGGTTTTCTGTCCTGCTCGGGCTCAGTATTTAGACCCATCATGTGTTTAACTCAAGTTTTGGGCAGGGAAACAGCTTGAGAGCTGCTTAGTGCTTCAGGCTACGAGCTGCTTGCCTAAGTGGCCTGGGAGCACAGTGGAAAGAAAGCTGAGACACCAAGTCAGCTGGTTTTGGTGTTGTTCCCAACTCGAAGAGACCTGCTTATTGCTTTAACGTGTGGGTAGACAGCAACAGCCTGCTCAGGGGTGGTATCACAACTAGCTGTGCAGTTCCTTCACATCAAGCCAGCGTGACTGAAGTTTGAATCCACGTCGTTTTCTTCTGTTGCGCAACACTTGAAGGTGCTGAGCTAAAATTTATTTTAAGACTGAGTCTTTCCTCATCTGAGTGGGAGTTTTCACAATGAAGCATGGCAGGCACATAAGACACATTGAAGAGAGAGCCCAAATAATATCTGTAGATACATACAGAAGGAAAATACATGTAGAGGACAAAGAACATAGATTGGGAAAATAGAGCAGTATGCTCTGAATTACTCTCCCAGTTACTTGAACTTGATTTTGACAGCCAGCAAGGCTCTAAATGTGTCTTTCATCAAGAGTGGTAAGTGCTAAGTTAGAGGGTAAAGAAGAATTTTTGATTTTGATAGATTTCTTTGTTCAGAAATCCCAGGAGGTTCTTAGGCTTCTGTGAAAAATGTGAGGAATTTGAAATGTTTGGTTTTGTTAATCTTTAAGTTGTTAAAATCCATGACACACTGTTTTCTTTGGGAAGATTTTGTATGCAGTTAACACTTGGATTTGAAGTAAATGCTAATAAGCTTGTTTTACCTAAGACATTTCTCTGTTTGAATGTGCAAGGAATGTAGACTAATAACTGCTTATGATCCCAGTCATTTGTTTCTATAATTATTTAAATATTGTTCGTTTGGGTGATTTGTTTCTGTAATTATGTAAAATGGTTCAGCTGGGTTTTCAGATAATTTAGAAGTATGTATGGGTCCACTGCATTTTCACAGGTGATATTATTAGTTGAGATCCTTGGCCTGTCCATTTCTCTCAGCGTGTTCCTTGTTAGTAACTTCAGAGCTTGTGGAGAACTGCCTTGACTGGAAAGGGCAGTGACCTTGAAGTGATGGCGTAAGGATGAAATGTTGCTATTAGTGTTTCTGCTGAAGGAGAAGGCATAACTTGCCCATTATATGTTATTTTCTGATAGCATGTGACTGGCAAACCAATTTGTTGCTAGCTGTGATATTTTGTGGTTTATTGCTACAAGAGGATGGCTTAAGAAATATAAGTCATGCCAAGAGGCTGAGTTACAGAAATAGGATGCAGGCGGATTTAGAGGAGTGTGTAGACAAATAGGTGAGAAAAAAAACTTGTTCTACTGTTTACAAAGAAGCTACTTCAGCCAGTTAAGGACTTTGTGCAAGTAATTCATCTACTGGTAAATAATCAGCTCAGCAACTGTTACTGATCCTACTGGTACTGCCTATGTGCAAACTGTCCTTGCAGCTGATGAAAGTTTGCTTGCAGGACAACTGCAGATGACAGAACAGAGTTTATCCCAAGGGTATAGCAATTATATTGTGTATTACAGTGAAATGAAACAAGCAATAATAAAAAAGTCTGAGACAGAATATCTTATGCCTTAAAATCATCCTGTATTATAGTTTTATGAAAACCTGTCTTGTATTCAAAGGTGTCACTAACTTAAATGCTGCATATCTTTTTAAATGGGTGTAGTTACGCAATGTGAAATTTGGAGTGTGTGATCTTAACTCTGTTGAAGCATTCAGTTCTTAATAATTTTGCATAGTGTTTTTCCTACAACACGAAGTTTGAATAGAATGCAGTGAAAGCAACGAGACTGTAGGACATTTTGTCCACTGGGTCTCTGAGAGGAAAGAAACCCTCCTGATTTTTCAATTTTTTTAAAATTGTTTTCAGTCAAACCAGGCCAACTTTATATAGACAGGTTCTTGTAATCAAAGTTATTTTTGCTGTCATTGAAGGACATTTTTGGTAAACACAGTATGTTTACTAAATACTCCTCCGTATCTTCTAGATGTAAAATGTCTGTAAAGCATACATTGCATTTTCTGCCATGTTTCTAAAAACAGATAAGTACCGTTCATTTATTAGCCTTTATAGGGCTTCTACTTCCAAGATTATTTAAATTTTATACAAGACCAAATAAAGTAGTTAATCAAATGCCCATTAACTCCTCAAATTCTCTGACTTCTGATTACATAGGTAATTACGTAGGTATCCCAAAGACTATTCTCAGTTGCATGTTACCATTACTGGACCTCTTCCCCTCTCCAAATAATAAATTAACTAACCGTATCAATAAATAAAATTGATACACATAATTTTAAGAGTTAAACTGATTTTTCAGTATCAGAAGACTGATACTGACTTCACAGGAAAAACTGCCAACTGTTTGTTACTGGGAAAAAACGTGCACTTTTACAAAACTTGCAATTTTCATTAGTGTATTACTCATAGACTGGAATGAAATTGCCCCTTAGAATGGCTGACCAGGTTTGACACTTCCAGGTGCCTCCTCTGCTTCTCACTTCAACTTCCCTTGCACTTTGGCAGTGTGTATCCTTCACTGCATTTCAGCCTCTTTTTTTAACTATTGCAGTTATTTCAAAAAGGTGGTTTTAGTGCTTCATCTTAAAGACCAGTTTTTGTTTTCATTTGAAATTCAAAGCTTCATTTTTTTTTCATAGCAGGAATGTCAGTATACTTTAGGCTTGTGAAGGTTCTGCTCCTTACCTGAGTTCTTGCTTTCCCCCCTCACCGTGGGAAGCTGAAGGTGGTTGGATGCAAGAGCTTTTCTGCTAATTGCATCCAATCATGCAGCTTTTATATCTTGTGCATGGTCTTTAAAGTGCCCTTATCACACTAATTCTTGAATCATCAAGGTTTAAAATACCTCATTAGAGGAATACTTCTCATCAGTCCTCTTGCAAATCATGTCTCTTTCTCACGAATGTTTCTCTCTTCCATGTAAAAGAGGAAGCTCTGTGCCAGCCAGCCTCATCAGCCCTGGGGTTCTGTGCAGCCATGATTCAAATCTAGCTTAGATCTACTACTCTGGTGTGGAAAATACCAATTAAATTTGTTTCATATCAGCCTCTCTAGGTGGTACTCAGTATCCATGTAGCCTTGGGCAGCCATGTAGTTAATGTGTTCCCTACCAAATGCTTTCTCTAATCTGTTACTGGCAGGAAGGGGAGAGTTGCCAGCCCCGTTTTTGTAGCTGTCTTCAGAGATGAAACCTAAGTCTGTTGCCTCATCTCTTTCCAAAACAGGACGTTTGCCAGCATTGATGGGAGAGGTAGCAAATGAGAAAGGAAGGAGCAAAAACTGTGATTGATGTAGTGGGGAGCAACAGATGTCATGTGGAAAATTGAGATATACTCAATAAGCATTTCCTACAAACATTTTCATACTGATGTAACTTAGTTATGGGGTGTGAGATACGAGCATATGAGAGAGTTTAAGCTTTGAAGCATTTCAGACAGATGGAGGTTTGTGGTTTAAGACAAGTTACGTGGAATTACAGGGTAGGCTATTCACAGCTTGATGATTCTGCTTTAAAAGAGATTTTATGTTATAATTAAAGAGATCTGGTGAGAGAGAATAGAAGGAGCTGGGCTAAAGAGTCAAGAGAAGTAAAGGTCAAGAGCTGCTGCTGCTGCTTTTAAAAGTGTGTTCTCCATAAAGAGCTATATCCTGTAAAAGAACATAATACAGAAAATTACAGGTTACTCTTGTGATATCAACTTCAGCTTACACTGTTGACAAATGCAGATGTCTTTGAATATGTTATTAAAGACAGAATCCCCATAAATGAATGAGGAAAACGTGCTTTGACATCTGTATTACAAATTGTATTAAAGTACATACTTTTCTGGAACAGAAAAAAACCTGAGTCTTAGTCAGCAGAGGGTATTTGATATCCCACAGCATAAAAAAAGAAAAAGCTGTAATACTCTGAGTTTTACTTTCCAAATAAGATTTTAGCACTTGAAGCAATGTTCAATTACTCTGAGTATTGCCCTTTGTATAAAAAGAAAGATGGGTTATTTTCAAAGTACTCACTCGGCTGAAATGTGTTGCTCATAGCTTGCCTTTCCATTTTTCTTTCTTTTTGATATATTCGATGTATTTCAGTACTCAGAGATCACTCACCTTAATGTTACCTGTTTTGTAACCACCTCTTGCTTCTATTCTTGTCAGAGAATTTCAAATTAATAAAACTAATTGAATTTTTGCAGCCCCATTTATTGTAATGCTTTACTCTGGGGGCTTGTATCAATTGAAATAAAAACCAAATGGTTTCATCTGAATGACAGTGCTTCTGCAGTCAGTTGACTATGGTCTCTGGTGTTAGTATTTCTGCCATTTCCAGAAGACTCACATTCTTCAATAGTTTGATTGATTTCTTCCATTATAATTTTTAACTAGGGGTATTGTAGAAACTGTGTGGGACATTTCAGGGATGTCACCATTTCACAGCGCATCATAGACTTTCCTTTAGAGATGATGACTCTAAAGACAATGACAGCAGTGTGAGTCATAGACTATGGTCTGTGTTCCCTAAGCATATTGTTTTCTAGGCTTTGTGCTCTGTGTTGGACTGTCTTTCATTCGTTTTTATTGATAAAGTTTTGTTCAGATACGTCAGAAATACCTAGTACAGCAAGCGTATCCTTTATTGCTGAGGAGTTACTGCTTTTCACCAGATTGTGTTCTAAGGTTTGAACTTCAGAATTGGTGACACTTAAATTGAAATTTTGTATTATTCTTCCTTAACAGAAAGGGCTATTGCAAGGCATGAAGTCAGAGAAATAGAGCAACGTCATACAGTAGATGGTCCCCGACAAGATGTGACACTGGATGAAGAAGATGATGTGGTGATTATTTACAACAGAGTACCCAAGACTGCCAGCACATCCTTCACAAATATTGCCTATGATCTCTGTGCAAAGAACAAATATCATGTTCTACATATTAATACAACCAAAAATAATCCTGTTATGTCTCTGCAAGATCAGGTAAGCTGCTGAATTTGGGATGTCTTTATGAAACAAGGGCGGAGCACAGGAAAAAAGTTTGCTCCTGTAAACTTGGGTGATCTGATGTATTTGGCTTTTTTGTCGCCTTTTCCAATATAAATGAAATCAAATGTTTTCATCTTTTCTTTGTAGAGAATTAATGTTGTTTCTCAATAGGTTTAGGGTTTTGCTTGGCTACTGGAGGTGGTAAGTGTCTGTTTATTGGACAAAAACAAAGCTAAAAAGGGGCATGACTGGGGTAGAAATGACCTTTGTTGTTATAACTGTTTTGGCTGTGTAATACAACTTGCCTGTCATCTCCATCTGCAGTGAATGCAGTCTTAGGCAATTTGCTCTCTGAGTAGTGCAGGCACTGTGCCATGCTGTCAGGGCTAGACTTGTGTGTTTGGTGCTCGGGCTGGTCAGGTCTCACCGGTGATAAAAACAATACAGAAGAGTGCTTGTAAATAGCTTGCACTGCGAAGGATGAGTCACTTTGCACCCATTAAAAGTTCTCACTAAAGTCACTGTAATACCAGACTAGAAATGATCATGGCTACTGTCTTTAAAAAAGAGTATTTTAAAAAATTGATGAGGGTTCAGTGCCGTGTTTTTGTTAGGCTGGGGTGAGGAAGTATGTTTATTGGCTTATTTTCTTTAATATTTCCTTGGCTGTCATGAGTGCACTTGCACAGAATCCAGGTTAGAGATGTGAAACATCACTGTTATCATCCCTGCCTGTAAAACAAATGCTTCCAACTCTCTACTGCTGGTTGTATGCTGATCGCTGAAGTTGATATGCAGCAGAGGCAGGAGCTGCTCTGCATTGCAGCATGTCAGCACTGAGCCTTCCAGCTCCTCTCAATGCCTGTCTGCAGGCCGAAGCAGCTCAGCACAGCTGGACTGGGGCAGCGGGAAGCAGATGCTCAAGGCCCTCCACTTGCAGTTCTGCATGTGGGAGAAGGGTTGAGGTAGGGATCTCTGTGCAGAGGCCTTGGGTGATACGGAATAGGTTTTGTGATAGCTGGGTTGTGTTACTGTTGAGTATTTCCTCCTGTAAAATTGTTTCCTACGTATGAAGGTGATACTGCATACAAGAAGTACTAAAGACCTGTGCACTAAGAGCAGAGTGATTTTTCAAAAGATTCAGTAAGCCTATATCTGTTAATTAAAAGCCATGCTCAACTCAGTCATACCTGGTGCTGCACTTCGCACCAAATTCTGTTTCTGTCAAGGTGTCTGTTGAAATGGAGGTCTGTCCTAAAGGATAGGAGAGCTAGTCAATGAATAGGTATAAATTAAACATAGGCTACCTTAAGTTTCTACTTCTGTTTGAACTTAATTCAGATAAAATTTGTTCTTTGCTATAGAAGAGAAACTTTTCATCTTCCTCTAATAATAATCTATTGAAAAATGAAAATCTGTCTGTGCTGAGCATGTACGCAATACTGTCAGTCCTACCTTCATTTGATACTATACTCTTGTCCAAGGTGGTAAATGATGTAGTTTAATTAGACACTTGATACTGTTCTTCTTTGGTGGCCATTAACTGGGAGATGCTGACAATGAAGAACTTCATATATTGCATAGTTGTTCAAAGATGCAGAAATAATTATTCATCTTTAATACACGGAGATAACAACTGGCCATTGTAAGTCCTAGTGCGTAATTCTGGAGATGGCAGGGGTGTTGAGTTGTGGCTGATGAAGTTTACTCTGTGTGGGCTCAGATCAGCATGACACAATCATATGCCACCTGCACCAGTATAGCTGATTTGGGTTGCATTAGGTGTATATGTGCCAGTAGCAAAATCCATAAACTTATCATAGAGACAAAATTGTTGTGTTACTGATACTGTTTGTTAAAGTAAATCTTCCTAAACAAGGTGAAGATTGCCTTGGGCCTAGCAGAAATTTGTAAATTAGTGAGCTTTCTTTTGTGCAGTTTTTCTGCTGTACTTCTTCCAAACTACTGTAATTCTGTAACAGATTTTAAGTTCTCTGCCCATATGTGAAACCTTTACTTCTTGAATGCATTATGAAAAAAATGATATTTAAAATCTACTCCAAATATAGTCTGTATCTGATCTGAGATAATCCGATAAGGGTTCCTAACACACATTTTAGTTTCAGGTGTAACTTGTCCCAGCAGCCCTCCTTTCCTTTGCAGCATCTCTGGCAGCAGGATCCTGGGAGCTCCCCCTCTTTCCCCAGGTTGGACCTTTTCTTTGCAGCAAGCTGAGTGCCATGTTGCCCGTATTGCATTTCTGACCTATGTGGTCTGTAGTAGAAACACTTTCTTAATTAAGTTGGAGTAGTTGTTTGTTTGAGTTTTATTTGCTGCTTGCATGTTTCAGCAGTGACGCTTCATCCATACCAGAATACCTGTTTTATGGCTGTCAGGATGGCATGCCAGCCACACAAACTTCATTGGTTTTGTTACACGCTGAAGTTTTCATCTAAAACATTTAAAATTAAATGACTGTTCTGCATTACAACGTGCATTCTTGATATACTATTTAAAAAGTGGGTGTGAGAACATTCTCTATACCATTATGAATGCTACAATTATCTAGTATTTCAATCCCTCAGCTTGCTGTTTTCTATTTCTTGGGGTCTTTTCTCCTTCAGTTTCTCTCTCAATTTTTCTCAAAAGGGCAGTGTGAAAATATGTTATCTTGCTTCCAAGTGCATCCTCAAACAGTTGGTCTCAGAGGACAGCACAGCCATACTGGCTTTAGTGGTATTTATTTCCTCTGCTAGTGCAGGTTTCAGTGGCTGTCAGAAGTGGAACAAGTGAAAAGGCTGCAGCAGCTCTGTTAGAAGTGGAAGTACTGTCATGTGCTCGTTAACATTTAAGTATTTTTCTTTTGGAGTTAGATCATCTACTGAGTATGGGTGCTGCATGTGTGCTACTTGTATTTTTCCTTCTGAGAATGAACCATTAGTGCAAGGCAGGTATCCTGGCTGTACTGTGCCTGAACTGGTGAGCTTAATCTTTTCACCATCTCACAAAATTGCTTCTCAACTGTCGTTGCCTTGAGCCTGCTTGTGGTTGTTCATGGCATGCAGCCAAAGGTGTGCTGCTTGCCTGTTTCCAGCATTCCTGATCCCCTGAGCTAACTCAGACACGCTCACGCGTGCTCAGACACATTCTTGCACGCTAACACGTGCACACACTCAGACACACTGACACTGACACATGCACACTCACACACCAGATACACTGACATGCTCTTGCACACGTGCACACACACGCATGTGTGCATGTACCTGCGTGTGTGTGCATGTGTGTGATTGCGAGTGTGGCTGTGAGTGTGTGTCTGAGTGTGCATGAGTTCATGTGAGTGTGGTCAGACTGCAGCGAAGAGGGACTGATGGTTGCAGTCATGGACAGAGATAAGAACTTAGAGCATCACTTTAGTTTGCACACACGGCTTTTTCTTACACCAGGTATGCTGGTTGGGTTTTTCCTCCTTTTGGCTCACTGGGACTTGTTTGAAATTCCTACTGTCCTAGAAACTGAACGTGTTTAACTTACCTTTCAGGACATCTTAGGCCCCTAGAGTATGTTTGATCAGGCTTTTTAATGCAGTGAACCTCATCTGATTTCCCACTTACTAAAGGCTGTGAAGCAACTTTGTAGCTGATTATATAAAGGCACCATGAAACAACTTCCCAGGAATTCCATTCATGTCTGTCTGAACTTTTAAAGTCACCTCAAATTTTATTCAGTTGGGCTCAGATGGAGAAGCTTGCTCTGTCTCTTGAAAGCTCCAGTATCCACTAAGCCCTGAAAAGAAAGGTAAAATTGATCATATTTAACAGTATGAAGCAGTGAGCAATATTCATGTCTGACCTAAAATGTGTGAATCTAGACTCATTAGGCTGTCTGTGACCTGGAACAATTCTGGCTTTTGGAATGCTGCAAACTGTGGGAGAAAAAAAAGAAATCTCTTGCCTGCGGGCTAGTTATAGATGTTAAAAACTATAGTTCTCAGGGGCTCAGCATGTTGCAGGTCCACCTTAAGACAGATGTAAATGTCACAGGTGTGTTATGAAACCTTCCTAGCCTTCTCTTAGCTTGGCTGGTGTTAGAGGCTAGACTACCCATCCTATGTTCATAAAACTTATTTCCACAGCAGACACAATAACACTGTAAGACAAAGGCAATAAAGGATTTTTGTAACTCTTACTGAAACATCTACGGTTTGATGCCAGATGCTGGCATGGGGATGTAAAACAAAAACCTTGAAACCCTGACATTTTTACTTAACATTACCTTACTAGTCCTAGTCTGTTAGAAACTGAAATCTAGATGATGTAGGATTTCAAAAAGCTCATTCATGGAAACATAAGCATACACTTTAATATGTGGGCTGCACTGCACAACCTAAATGGCATAACTGGTTTACTTGCAGAGTTGTATCAACCAACCATGACATTTGGGGGTTTGTGGGTGAAGGAAGGACAGGTGATTAAATGTTGTATTTAGGAAATACCTTTGCCAGGTAAAGAAACATTTATAGCTGAGGCTCTCCACTGAAAATATCTTGTCATTAATCTTGGAAAGATAGTCAGTGGAAGTGTGGTTTATTTCAGTAGCAATAAAGGTAGGTCAACTGGATTCAAAGTCCCATATTATCAGTTTTGTGCTATGGACAAAACTGGACAGAAAGCCAATGCAGTTTATGAAACACCATTGTGTAACATTGTGCAGTGCTGTTCAGCTAGATTTGCCACCATTTTCATGTGCAATATATGCTTTAAATTTTGAAATGCCACAGACTGTGAAACTTGTACACTGAAAAAATGAATGTTGCCCGTTACTAAAAAATTAATATAAATTTCTGTTATCTGAGAGTCTAAGAGCCAGTGTTTGCAGAAATAAGTACAGGTTACCAGCCTCTTAAATCGAACACCATGAGTTTTGCTAAATTGAAGAAACAGCAGCAGGCCAGTCTCACCTTTTAAAATCTTCAGCTGGTGGGTTATAATAAATATGCTTCAGGACACTCTCAATCCACTTGTCTCAATCCAGAATGTCAGTGTGTTATCTTGAGCTCTCAAACTTCCCTTTTTTGTCTCTCTTGTCTCACCTCAGAATCTTTGTGGTTATCTGTTTCTCTGTATAACAGAAAAGATATTGCAGATGTGCAGAGAACACTATCTTTTAATTCACAGCCTCAGAAATGCCATATCTTTGTCAGACAGCTCAGGCAGTACAAATTTATTATCCTCTCTTTATTATCCAATTCACTAGTTTTGAAATAACTTTCAGTTACATGCTTTGATGTTAAAATATTCTGTTCATCTAGTAAAGCCAAGCTCTATCAGGATTTGCATGTCCCACTTAATTTGATCACACTCTCTGGTTTGGGGCATGTGTCTTATTTTGTTCTTTGAAATGTAAAGCTATTCCTATTTTTGTGAAGTTTGCCAATAACTGCTCTATAAGCCCTCGTTCAAGGGCTACTTCATGCTTTATCATGAAAGTTTCGCTGAAATGTTAGGCTTAAGATGACTATTCAAAATAGCAGACTATAGGTTTGATTTACATTGCATGCATTTATAACATTTCTGGATTTACTCGTGCACTGCATTTTGGGATGGAGGAGCAAATGAACCATCAGATTCATTTCCTATGTCCCAGGAAAATAGGTCTAAGAACATGCTGTAAATCTGGTACACTTTCATTTGAGGGTCTGAATACAGATCAGACAATTCTATCAAATATGCACTTGCATTTTTACTGAAAGAATTCTGCATTCCTTTCCAATTACAAATAAAATGGACTGACAAAAATATAAATGTTTGTCTTGCTGATGTTTTTGTGGTAGCTTTCCTTGAACTGTCCTTCGGATTGCTGTATTCTGCTTTTGTTTAGTTTCTGATCATTAAATTCTGATGATCTAAAATCAGTCATCTGTACGCTGCAGAAAAGTCTATTTTAGGTGGCACAAATTTTTTGATAATACTCAAAACAGACTTTTTTATCTAATGCATTATAAGATGAAAAGCCAGGAAACGCTGTGGATGGGGAAATGTCACGAGCCGTACAGAAACACTTTTTGTTGCCCACTTTCACAGGTTCGATTTGTGAAGAATGTGACTTCCTGGAAGGAGATGAAGCCCGGGTTTTACCACGGCCATATCTCGTACCTGGACTTCGCCAAGTACGTTCCGCGGCGGTCCGTGCGCAGCGCGGAGGGCTCCGCCCGGGCTGCCGCTGCCCTCTAGCGCTCGGAGCCCCGGAGCTGCAGCTGGGGCAGAGCCCACACCGCCCTTCCCACCTGGCCGCTCTTCGGGGTGGATCTTCACCCATTTCTCCTGTTCTCTTGCATGATAAAGTGTAGTCGAGTCTCATCTAAAAACCCCAACGTTTATATACTAGGATTACTATTCTCTGTCTAAATGCCAAGCTTGTTTTGGTGAAAGTCATAGGTTTTCTCTGAAACACTGGCAGTTCTGATTTAGGATTGGCATCCCATTTGGGGAAGTTTAACATACCTGTTCTCAAAAAGGCCTCGTGTGAAGAGTAACACTACCTGCCTTTTAAGTTATGTAATTCTTCTCTACCTTAGTATCGCTTTACACTTTATCGAAATATGGAAAGTTACATTTTGAAGTAGTTTTCTGGTCTATAATAGTTTGACTTGCTAGAAAAAGCATTGAAGTAATTCTTGCGGAGTTAAATGCTGGTACTTCTAAAATTAAATTACATAAAATATCGTAAAAATCCTCCCACTGACTTCAAACGTTCAGGATCATATCTTTATTCCCACTTTCATATGTTTCTTTTCTTGTCTTATTTTTGCTTCTGGATCTAAAGCTGTGATCCTCAGTAGCTCAGTCTTATGAAACTTCCCCTTGAACTGACAAGTCAGTTTTGCTTAAGATGCTTACTAGGCAGTGCTTCATCTTGCACTTGGAGCACGTGGAAAATTATTTAAAATTGAAAGTGGAATTTTCAGATCTCATTACATTTGACTGCACAAATGATAGTAACCACTACTTTCAACTCTTCCTGACGGTCACTCCTCAGTGTTTTTATATTTCTGTGTCTTAAAGTATTTATTTAAATTCTTTTTTGTATGTAATAATTTCTTTTGTTTAGTCGTTCCTTTTAATTACTCATTCTGTCACGTACACTGATTTTTAATTTGAACTTTTTATTACAAAGAATGAGATGGGGAGGTGAGACCTGTGCAGATTCCCAATACAGTACATTATCAGAAAATGCTAAAAGCTTCAGTAGTAGCTGAAAACTGCCAGTGGCACCGAGTTTACAAAAAGTAACAGCCAAAAAAAGTTACTTACAAATCAGTCAATCAAATAAAATATATCAAAATTCATTAGTTTCCTTTCTGCCTTGTGAAAATGCTTCAACATTAAAAAACACTTGAACTGAGTAACAGCTTTTGGTGCAGCAAAGCTGAATGTTATTTTATACATTAGTTCATAAAGCTGAAAACATTTTCAGAGACTGGAACACATAAAACTAAAATATTTTACATCTAGAAAGCATCTAAGCAATTTCACAGATTTCTTTCATCTGCATCTTCCCTCCGGACTGTGTTATCCTTGTCTTTGTTGTTTGTTATCCTTTCACCTGAGTGATTTTTTTTTCCCCACAACAGCTTGCTTTCTCATACTTTGGGTTTTCATTATTAAAATAATATCTTGAATACGCTGGTTGTGCTTGGCAAGGCCCACACCTTTAAGGCTGTGAGGTATGTTCTCATAATGAACATTCTTGTAGTTAAGAAGTGTAAAATATTTCAGAAGAGTCAATGCTGTCTTATAGATGGACACCAGACTTAGGTCCACTGTCAAATTTCAGAAGTATTTCTTAAAATATGCTGAAAATTAAAGTACTGGATTCCATCAATAACTCACAGTATTGAGGACAGGTTATTGTAATCCATCCATGTAGAAATTATGGTAATAAAAGTTTAATTTTTTTCCCTTTTCTTTTTGTCTTAAAATTTCTTATCCACACCTATTCCCTATTTTCTCTGGTAAATAGTTGGGAAAAAAAGTTCTTTGACAATGCAATTACTAATTCATTATCATTATTAATAAAGTTAGTTACAGTAATAACTTCTGTTACTAGTAGGTTTACGTTACTGTAACTGAAACTAGTTCTGCAGGCTCATGTGCAAGTGCAGGCAATGACAGAATCCAGGACAAGCATTTCTAAGGACTGGGACATCTTCATTTGGCCCACAGATACGTGCTGTTCATTGGTTGAGTCTGCTGCTGTAGGGAATGGTTTGTTACAGCTTCCTCAGCATTTGCAGCACTCTGTGGACACATGCTTGTCTCATGCTCTTCAGTGGACCTTAAAGAGGGTGCCATTCAAAGTGTGCACTTTGCATAGGAATGGTTGAAACATTCACCCTCCCTACTCTGCAGACTCTGGGAAGTCAGAGCTGGCATGCAGACAGATGTCAGCAATTCAGCCTTTGAGTGCTCCAGTCTGACTCATTGGTACTCTGCTGGCAGCATTGGAGAATCAATTGCTCTTTCTGTAGCCTTTAACAATTTCTCTGTCTGTAGTGCTAGTTTTTGGCAAAAGCAATGCCTGTTAATTGTTTTTTTTTTTTCCTAACTTCCTCCTTTCTGCTGCTTTTGCTACATTTCTGTTCCTCAGCTTTTCAACTTAACATTCCTCATATGCACAGTATCTGGTAGTAAAATTTACCCCTTTAAAAATCATGGTACTGCATCTTAAAACTATGAGTGCTCTGTTTTAGCCAAGCTAGGAGGCATGAATGGCCCTCTTTCGATGCAGAAAGCTTTCCCAGTTTGCATAAGGAACAGAAGAGAACTTTTTTTTTCCAGCTTCTAGCTTTACTTCAGGGCACTTGACACACTTGCAATTTCCACTGTGATATAAACTTTTTAATACTGGATACCATTGTTATTTGCCACAGCATGTCCCAAATGGAAAAGGAAATGAAAGTGATATATGTATTGTAAAAGCTGACTTGAACATAGATCACTGAAAGGTAGCATTTGCACAAAACAGTTTGTTTTTTCTCCTGTGTCCTATGAGCTTACCATGTCATTTCATCAGGCTTCTGTTTGCACTGGAGTACATCACAATTTGCTTAGGGTAAATGTCTAAGGAAAAATTTAATATCTTTACATGGAGAAGTTAATATGGTTATAGATACTATCTTAGACTTATATTTAATAAGCATGGCTATATGCATTCAACCCATTGCATTCAGGCAATGGATGGGCTCTAAGCTCTGTCTTCCTGCTGTTAATGTCTCTGACAACTGGAGACCTGCCAGGAAAACTACTCATAGCATTGCAAAGCCCAGTTCACAAGGGCAAGAACTCAATATCAAACTTCCTTGTACTTATTATATACATGTATGTGGCTGCTAAACTAGTTAAGGCATTTCTAGAGTCAGAATGGTTGAGTAAACATGTTTAGTATTTATTTGTGTGACAATATGTCTGTTTTGTTTGTTTCTTTAACAGTAAACCCTTAAAATCATAATCTTAGGCAGACTGCAGTTGAACTTGCTTTCACATCCATGTAATGTACTGGATATGAGGATGGAAACAAGTGATCATTAAAGTGCCTCTCAGTATCATGTATTCTGTGTATAGATTTCAGTTGTAGCAATAAAGACAGGCTTTTGCATATTAGATGGGAAGCTTTGATTTGTGCTTTGAAAGATGTTTTTTCCTCTTTTACTTTAGATTTGGTGTTAAAAAGAAACCAATTTACATAAATGTCATAAGAGATCCTATAGAACGTCTAGTTTCTTATTATTACTTTCTGCGCTTTGGAGATGATTACAGACCAGGGCTACGGAGGCGAAAACAGGGCGATAAAAAGGTAAAGTACACCCAACAATATATGCTGAACTTACGAAAATTAATGTGAAAACAGTTTTAAAAACGCCCTGATAAAAGCCAAATCATTCGTTTATCAGCCTTGGTGATAATGGTGGCTTTGTAAGTTACATTCTTCATTTCCAGTCTATACTGGAGCAGAGCATGTCATTAGTAGGTTCTTTGTACCTTTATAAATTCACTGTACGTTGCAATTTGTAAAAAAAAAAATTAAATAAAATAATTTTTTTAAATTGTTATTAGGTACCCAGAATTATAATTACCAAAGTAGGCTTATCCTCCTATGTAAGAAGGCCTCATCTCTTCTTGTTGAAGACTGAGACACGTTTTTTCAGCAAAAGCTGTAGAACTGCTGATGCTTTGGCTTTGTTGTTTATTTTCATAAAATTAGCAACCAAATTTATTCTATTTTCTAAAAATTTAAACATTGCAATGTCTTTTTGGAAACTGTGGAGTATGATACATAAATTTCTGTACTTCCTCCTTGTGTCTTACGTGGCTGTAGACAAGTTCAGGTTAGCACATTCAAACATGACTACTAATACAGTTTCAGGGTGGCAACATCATTCAAGCTCCATAATGGATTTGTTCCAGAAAGAATCTATACATCCACTGTCATGGTTTGCAGTATGACTTTTTTTGGCATGTTGGTTTAGATTTTTCTTATACTGGGAAGAGAAGCAGGGTATTAAATATATGAATATGGTTTACAAAATTGTAGCTAGAACAGTGTGGAATCCTATAAAATGTAATGAACTTTTTTACTTTACAGAGCCAAACATGTTGTACAGTTTCAGTGATGATATTTTCTTAAGCTGATGCTGTTTTCCTGTAGTGCTGACAATTTAGTGTAGTGTTGTGTGGGTACCAAGAGACATTGAAAAAATAAGCAAAAGTCACACTAAGTACAGCTGAATCTATAAACACCGTAACAAGTAATAAATGTGAGTAATCATTTTGTGTGCTGTCCCCATCCAAATAGTGCTTTTAAAATATTTGGAGCAAACCATTCCGCTTCTCTTTCCAGTTGGGAATGAGCTGCTCCTCTGTTACTTAGGGTTTAGCGCCATCTTCAGCTACTACATTTCAGTTTGTCCAGGTATCCTGCAGCACAGCAGCATAGGAAGAGGAAAAGCTTCAAGAATAAATTGAAATTAAGCTTAAAAATTGTCTTTCTAGAACTGGCTAAACATACGAACAGATGGTGTGATATGATATTATAAAGGCATTTTAAAAAAGAGAGATAGGATCTCATCTTTTGTAGACTGTCTTCCTCTTTCCTGCTGGAGATCAGTCACTTGGAAAGCTGAGCATGCTGCCAAGTCTGAGCTGTTCTAGGACATAAAACTTACTAAGAAGAGTGAAATTTAACAGTGTATATTTTAATTTTGAATTATAATCCAAACAACCTGGTTAGGTAGTCGCTTGGGAAACATGCCAAAAATCCTTAGTGTTGCTTCTGGGTAGACTGCACTGTAAGCTTTGATTTGCTAGGAAAAAGGTCAAATGCATTCCTGTTTATAATGCTTACAATGTATTGCATTATTAATTTTATGTTTTTCTCTTGAAGGTGCTTTTTACATTTTGTCACTATGATACCAATATATTTAGGTCTGAGAGCCTTTGTTATTGTTATACAGATTTAACATTTTCTGTAAGGATTTCAAGCTCATTTGAAGTGAAATTGATTTGCTGTATCAAACTTCTGGCTTCTTTCATTTAAATCAGGTAGTACTGTTTCACCAAAGTGTCCTTGGGGAACTGTCCGTGTATAGAAGATGCAAGCTTTGCATACATTAGTCATAAAATTCAGTAAGGTCAAAAATGGATTGAGCCAATTGCAGTGTCTTTATTCTAGTATGTGTTACAGTAGATTCATGAAAAGCTCTTCAGTGAAAAGTAGGGAAGGTCAGAAACTACTTCTATTGGAAGTCAATTGTTCCTTTATTAGTGGAAAGGAATCTCAACGTACTTTATACTCTTGTCCCCTCCTAGTCCATACCACAGCATTTATATAGAAGAATTCTTAGCTAGGTTGTTTTCTGTATCCCTGTGCTTCCAGTCATAGATAGCTTGGCTCCAAATGCAGAGTCTGCAGAGGCAAGGGTTTCTTATAATAAAATCTCTGGATGGAGCAGACAAGGTAGGTGCATAAGAGGAAGTGTGGAAGGAAGTCTGCCCTATTTCAGCTTACTTAGAAAATTGCTTGCTTCCTTTTGCTTATTAACTGTAAAATAACCTGCAGGTATAAGCAAAGAAATCTTTCTTTGCACAGATGCCAGTTCATTAAACATTCATAATTTAGGAGGTGCATTTAACAATAGATTAAGGCAGAATTTCCCTAGAGAACTATGCTAGGGAAAGCATACCAATTTTGTCTTGTTTTCCTACTTAAGCTGCATTTTTATCTGTGATGTGCGACATGTACAAGCTATCCTAAACTCAGAGTTCAGAGTGAACCAAGGCACCACAGTCTACTCCCTGCTTTGGCATAGTATCAATAATTTTTTCAGATTATCTCATGAACTTCACCTCAAAATAGAAGCAAATTATGTTGTCCTTGTTCTTAGCCCCAAATAATTACACAAATGTGGTTTTGCGTAGTTGCTTTGAACAGAAACTTGCAATTATACTTAAGAAGCAGTCTAAAAAGTTGTCTGTATGATCTATTATTTTTTTTATATATCCCAGATACAGACCTTATATCTTGATTAAAAATATCATAAATACTTCCTTTATGGTGACAAAATAAAACATTTACAAATTTCTTCCAGTGCTAAGGGAGTTCCTATTGTAACTGTGTTACTGCAGTTGAAACTGTGTTACTGCAGCTGTGTGTCCACATGGAGAGCAGTGTTGTATGGAATATTCTGTTATGCCATGAAAAACTTCTTTTCAGTTCTTCTGATTGCCAAAACAAAATTAGCCTCTGAAATGGCAGTTATTTGTCATAATTAAAATGTAATAGAACCTTGTTTAATCTAAAACACAAAATGCCCAATGTTCTGTGTTATAAAGATCCAGCTGTTGTAGGATCACACAATTCCTGATGGCATTTGATGCTATATCTTTAGTGACTTCTTTTATAGGGGAAACAATTATACCAACACTTATTGACTATTTTTGCTAGTTTTGACAAATAGCCTTTGCTAAAGTTATATCAAAGGTATATCAACGTATCAGGTAAGATCAATTTTTCATTAGTTGTAACCATGAAAGACTGTCCAAGTACTATTTAGTTGGCATAACAGATCACCCTAATACCACTGTGAAAGCAAGGCTTGAAAATCTTTTTTTCCTAGAACATCATATATGTGTTTTTCTGTCCCCACTACATTTAGCAACTAACCTGAGATATCTGAGATGTTTGATACATATATGAGATTTTAAACCTCAGCTCAGTTTTGTCTTTGTTCCAGACCTTTGATGAATGTGTGGCAGCTGGAGGTTCCGACTGTGCTCCAGAGAAACTTTGGCTTCAAATTCCATTCTTCTGTGGCCACAGCTCAGAATGCTGGTAGGGAGATAAATGTAGCTTGTTCATCAAGTACATCAGTGCTGAAATCTAATCTTTCACAAATTTCAATATGTAGTCCAGTTGATAAAAGTGTGAGGGACTGGGCATAGTGAAGCAGTGGATACATGAGTAATGGATTTTCTGTTGAAGATGGATTTACTAAAACAGTTTTGCAGTTCTTTAAACTAGCAGTATGTTACAAAACTGTATCAGCAGTTATGTGAAGGAAAACATATGTTTTCAATTTTAAAAATAATTTTTGCAGATTTAGAGTCTTGACATTTTTCTCTCATGTCAGACTACAGTATCCTTCTTTTGGAATGAAGATCAAGCTCCTAAAGTTCAAGCTCCTAAAGTTCCTGGGGAGTACACAATAATTGAGATCAGGATAAATTTATCTTTTTAAACCTTTACCAGATATCCAGTAGTCAATGCTACTTAGCAGAAACAAACAAAAGCAAATAGTGTCCATCTGTCAATGCAACATATTTTATAATAATGGCAGAGACTTTAAAAAACTCCTTAGCAAAAAACAAACAAACAAAACCCCCGTAGATTATTTGAAAGGTTCTGAGTGATACCAAAGACAATTATTTGTCACAGGTATTGTTCATGCAAACACAAGCAAAGTAAATGGCTACTTGAGAACTCTTCTTTCAGTGCCTGTTCTTCAGACTTACCTACTCTCTGGCCACGTGGAGAAGCAGAGAAATAAAGAAGGTCCAAAAGGAAAGGTGTGTTCTTGCCAGATGTCTGGTATCTAATGTGAAAGTGGAGATAGAGTATTAATATTGAGACAATGTAAATCCTCGAAAAATTCCTTGAATAGAGGCATTAAGCATATACACACACACCAGGTATTTTTTTGAGACTCTTTTATAAGTAGAGGAGTCACATTTTTAGATAAGAACACAGATGAGAGAAACTGGAAAAGGAAATGAAGTTAGGAATGGTTATAGCTTGGAATAAGTCTTGCCTTTCCTATACAAATGTCCTGTTGTGAAGTAATCTCCATCTAGGGACCGATTGTTGGCTGACATCAGAACTTGCTGTAATTGTTCTCTGTCATTTTAGGAATGTGGGAAGCAGATGGGCTTTGGAACAAGCCAAATACAATCTGATTAATGAATACTTCCTAGTGGGAGTTACTGAAGAGCTTGAAGACTTTATCATGTTACTGGAGGCAGCTTTGCCCCGGTTCTTCAGGGGTGCCACAGAACTGTACCGGACAGGTATTTAAATAGTTGATTTGCGTGGATTTTTCATCCACTTAATGCCTTTTTAGTGGGAATTCTTTATATCTAGATGAATAGTTTTGAGTCTCTGACAGGTTTGTCTCAGCTGGATGATGCTCCTATAAAAGAAACAAACTCCTTTTTACAGGAGTTTAAAGTTCTCAGTCCTTCCTCTCTTCCTCCCTCCCTTCCTCCCTTTCCTTCCTGCCTCCCTTTTCTTCCTTTCTTTCTCTCGGGGGTGGTGTTAGTCCAAGTATCCTTCTGCCTTACACAAATTGTAAATATTTAAGGCTGGGGTAAAGGCAGGTGTGTAGGTATACTGCATGTAACATTATGATGTGTTTGTAAAAGAATATTTTTTCAAGGTTTTGCAGTGGCTTCAGTTTTGTAAAGTGGCTGATTTCCATTTCCTCAGAAGCCCTGCTGGAATTAACTGTGCTCAATGCAGCCTGGTTGGCTGAGCAATAAAGCCTGAGGGACGCAGAGACCCAAGTAGATGTTTATCTTCCTGGGCTCCTAACTACGACAAGTAGCTCCATTTCTAGGAGCTGGCCATGCAACTTATGATGAAGAAAAGATCTGTCTTAGCAGGGCTTCTGTCTGCAAATAGAGGGAGAATAGGACCTGGTGTACAGAACCTAGACATGCAGTATTAACAAGTTAATAACAGAGCAACAGCACTCCTGGGGGAAAATCTGGTCATCATTTTGGTCATCTTTGTCTCAGAAACTCTGTGCAACATGGATGTGGCTTATGTATAATTTATGATAAGACTATAGTATCCTATTTAGATGGGAGAATAATGCTTTTAAATGCTATTAGTAGAGATGATATTTTGATTAGAAATAGACAATTGAAATCACATGAAAACAAGATCTTTTTTTCCCTTTTCTGGAGAGCTACAGAGAGCTACACCAGAACAAGGTGGGGGGGGGTTGGTAGTCTGAGTTGAGTATAACCTTCCCTTGAGGTATTTAAAAGATGTTTAGAAATGGTGGAGGTATTTAAAAGGTAAAAGGAGGTGTGGCACTCGGGGACATGGCTGACTGGGATTTGGGAGTGGTTGGGTTCGATGACCTTAAATGTCTTTTCCACCCTAAACGTTCCTATGTTTCTATGAAAGAAATGTCTCCTGCAGTTTCTAAAATTCTTAACACTTGATACCTGATTAACATCTAAATAATTAATTTTGAAAGACCAGTTTTGCTCCAGGAAGATTATATGGAGTAATCTTATTCCTTAAATGAAAGTTCATTCCCTCAGTTTATTAGAGCAAACAGGAAGAACTGAAAGAATGGATGCAAAATTCATAAACATTTAGTGAGAGAGGCTGCAGTTTTCCAACTCTGCATGTTGTGTTAATAAATTTTGGATTAAAGCCTGCTCCTTCTAATGCAGTTTATCAACACATTGAGCGTATAAAAACTCTGTAAATAACAAAGGACTGTGAACATTTTTTGAGCGTGTGAACTTGAAAGTGAAGTTATTGCTTTCATTTTGCATTTAGGAAAGAAGTCGCATCTTAGAAAAACAACTGAGAAAAAACTTCCAACAAAAGAAACTATTGCCAAGCTCCAGCAGTCTGAAATCTGGAAAATGGAGAATGAGTTCTATGAATTTGCACTGGAGCAATTTCAGTTTGTCAGAGCACATGCAGTTCGGGAAAAAGATGGAGAATTGTATATTCTGGCTCAAAACTTTTTCTATGAAAAGATTTACCCTAAATCAAACTAAGAATGCTATACTGTTAGATTTGTGGACCTAAATCTCTGGTCACATCATCATCTTAGTCCTCAGCCATGGAAACTAGATTGCTTGTAGACCTCCAAGACATTTCTTTATACGAGAAAAGTGGGTTGTGGATCACCTCCAGGGCTTTGGATAGAGCTGTGTTGGTAATCCAGAAGCAAAGGCTTCATTTCTTTTATCTAACTAATACTTTCAGTGGGAGTCAATATCCTTAACCTGAAGAAATCTACACTGTAATTCAGAGCAATTAATATACGGCAGTTCTATTTGAAAATATAAACAATCAAAAACCCACTTCTTTTGATGCTCCTTTTAATTTTCAGAGCAATTTATTTTCGTTTATACTTCTGTGAAGATGAAATAATTTTCCCCAGCTTTCAACATGGAAATTTGGTTGTATACAGTATGAGTAGTCCTAATAACTGGTTGACATCTGTGCTTTGTTTTTGTGAATCATGTCACATGATATTAATTGGGATGGTTAATCATGTTCTGCTGAGAAATGCTGCTGCTGCTGGAATTGCTCATATTTATATATGTGATTTTATTAAAAATTACAACTACTTATTAGTGTTAAAATGTCATTTTCAAATTAATTTTGTGAAAAGTTAAAGAATCAGAGCAGTGGGGGTTTTGTTTTTTTTTTAATCACCACCACCACTGACTGAGGTTGGGAAAACTACAAAGAAATTTGGTATTGTCTGCAGTTCTAGTTGATCCTTACACAGTGATATAAAAATTGTAAATTCAGTAAGTTTCTCCATGGATTCTTTGTAATAATTGTAAACTGAGATATTGGTGAATCCATATTATGACTCTATTAGTGAGCTGTGGTATGGCTAGGGTTTTCCTACTACTTCAATACTTTTATCTGTAGAATATTTTTACTGAGGTGCTTTATAATGTGTTTTAAAGCATTGCATTTACAAAAGGAGTAAAATGCTGTAAATACTGCTTATTTTATGTATTTGGACCAAAAGGTTTAAAGTAACTAGTTTAAAGTGGGGTTTTTTGCACCAATTCTGTTACATGTGAAGTGAAAAACATCACATCTACTTCCTGGTTGAGTTAATTGTTGGACATTGCTGAAACACAGTTCAGTGACCTCTCTGACTTCAATACCAGAATGTTTTCTGTTTTACAGAAATGTAGTCTTCATCTTTTTATTAGGGTAAGAGAACAAGAAGAAAAATGTCATGTGCAGTCTGGTTGGGAAAGATGCAGTGAACTTGACTGACATAATTGTATTTCTAGAACTGCCTTACATGACTGCTGTAAATTTGTGAGTTGCCATTATTAACAATGTGGAACACCTGGCAGATGAAGTAAATTGAAATTTGAGAACAGATGTTTGGGGCCACTGCATTATAGCAAATGGCCATGGAGCACTGCAAGAATTTTTCCTATTGAATTTTCTTAAAGATATGAATATTTACACAACTTCCACCTGCCTTTTCTTAAAAGTGCTGTTCACAAGATTTGATTGGGAAGGCACTGAGGAGATAAAGAAAGGAATGGTGGAAAAGGTTTAAATTCCTAAGGTATGATGCTGAAGGTTTAGTTTAAAATTACTGAGTGAGGTTTCTTTAACCAGCTTGTTCTTGTAATGAAAACAAAGGAAATGGAAAATGGTCTGTGAACTGGATGTCTGCAGCCAAAAGCAACAGCCCAATTACAGAGAGGATAACGAGAGACTATCAAGCACATCTTGCAGGTTGTTTGTTTTCTTATATTTTTCCCTTCTGATTTTAAAAATAGATCTCTCTTTGTTCTTCCCAAATAATCAGGGAAGTTCCTTCTCATAAGTTACCGTTTATATAGCATGAACCATGCATAAGACTTCCTGTTCTAGTTCTTGTCTGTTGACATCAGTAATAATGCCAACATGTTTGGCTATAGGATGTGTTAGGTCACACATGAAGATGTGTTTCCTAGCTAATGAAAGGAACTGAGGAGTCATACACAAAAAGTAGTTAATGGAGATCTAAAAGTTTTCACTGAAAAGCAGTCACTTTTTTTAAAAAGTAAAATAAATATTTATAATCCCAGGAAAGATTTCTGCTCAGTGATAGTTCTATGTTAGATTCTTTTTTTTTACTATGTTGTTCTCCTTCAGAGAGAAGATTAGTTTACCTGCTTGAATCTCCTTCAGAATTTTCAGCAGAGCAGAGAGCAGAAGAGCTTGCTAAATGAAAATGCAAAATACTCATCTAAGTAATGAAATAGGTATGTAGACAAATGCTTCTGTATTGACAAGAAAACAATAGGCAAAACTTCTACTGATTTCAGTAGGGTCTACAGAAACTTCTATTCTGTAAGCAGTTTTGAAAGTTATGTTTCTTTTTCTTCCTTCCAGGATTTAGAATTTCTTAATTATGACTCTCCAATAACAAAACCAATAGAACAATGCAATTTTTTTTTTTACTTTTAAAAGAGCAATATATTTTTCATAGTTCATGTAAGATAACACATTTTATTTAATCAGATATCACTTCCTGTTCTTTGCTGGGAACTGTCAAGGTTGAGACAAACAATTTTAGGAATGTTTTTTAGAAATGCTAGCAACAATTGGAGCGGTACTCCTTCCAGATGTACTCAGAAAATGTGATCATCTGTAGAACACAGAAGGAACCAAGATTGTCTACTTTTATATCTAGTGCAACCATTAAAAACAACTGTGAACTTAGAATAATTTGAATTTAGAACTAGCAACTTGGATTTCCTAAAAGACAGTTTAGGAAAAGGAGCTTTACAGATTTTTAATAATCTGTTCTATTCGTCTTCTGTTTGGAAACAGAAACAATCCAAGTGGTTGCCATTAAAAATATTTTATGGTATATAAATATGATTTATCTCATGTATTTTCCCTTAATGACTCATAGAGGAAAGCAGCAATATGTAAAGTTTTGTTTTTGCAGGTTGTGTGATCAGTAAACTACTATGCAGCCTCCTGAACACAGACCTTTTAGCTGAAGTCACTGTACTCTCTGTAGAGGAGTGAGATTGGCTTTTTGCAGGGCTACGTTCATTTAAAAGGTGCTGAAATGCTCACATAGCTACCTAAAGTTGAGAGAAGATTTTGTTACACTGCTGTGTACTTTCTGTACAAAAGTACTGCCCAGATTTTGTGCAAAATTCTACCCCTGTTGAAACTCTTGATGTCAGCACAAGGCATGAGGTCCTGCTGTGCTGGTGACTACAAAGCTGTACCCACAGCATGCCTGGGGCACTTGTGATCCTCTGGGCAATGCTGGTGGGAGAGCAACAGCAGTTTTAGCTCCTTCCCTTAATAATTCTGCAGCCACGCAACAAGAATTTCACTTTTATTCTCTTAGTGCATATAAGCAGACCCAAGGCTAGGGTGCAGAATGTCCTCTGTGCACCTTCCTGCTTGTTCTGGGTGGATTTTCCAGCAGTCTCTCTTTTATTGGTATGCTGATCATGGCTTCATTTTCAAACACACATTAAACTTTATAGCTATACAATCTAGGAGATGGAGAACTAGCCCATCCTGGTCATTTGAAATGCCTTTTTTGGGTATTTAGTTTTTCTGGAGATACCTAGCTATTTTTACATTACAGGAATAAACTTTTGCTTATTGATGATCTCAGAGTAATTCTATCTTGGGAAAAATTCAGTTATTTTCTTTTACACTTCTGTTAAAATTTTCCATTAAGCTTACCTTGCATTGCTAAAGGTGTATGTGACATAAAGGTGTGTGGATGATACTGTCTGAACTGTGCTGCTTAAGCAGTCAATGGAAAAGCCTGATTCAAGTGCACTGCCAATCTAGCTCTTCAAAATTAGAGCGTATTTTATGACTAATAGAGATGAAACTTAAAGAACGTTTAAGGCTACTGAGTTGGATGGATGCTTCCTTTACCGTAAGCCTATGCAACTGTGTAACCTTTGCAGCAGTATTTATAGAAAGAGCCTCTCTTCCTGAGCCTTTTCTGGAGCATAATTATAAATGTTTGTACACTTGTACTGTCGGATACTTACATCAGCAGCTTTCCGTGGCTTCTGCAAAAGAGAGAGGTTTGTGAGCATTTCTAAAGCAGTACTGAATGTAATTTTGAAAAACATGGATTGTGCTTCATGACCTTTTTCTTTTTAAAACACACACAGCTAAATAGTGCCTTTTTTCCCCACAATCCATGTTGAAGATACTTGCTCCCACTCACCCTCCATAAACTGATTCATTTGTGCAATACTATTCCAACTTGAAACAATTTTGTCACAGCTGTTTGAGAAATGATCTCCATTTTTCCTCACTGTGCTGCCAGCTTTCTGTTGTTTAAGTGTTTCAGTTGATTACCTAATGCAAATGCTATAAAATAAAACATCCATTGGGAAGGGGAAAGAAAAGAAGTCTGGTGTCCTGTCTTAATATTTGCATGTCACATTCACATTGAATGCTTTTTTCCTCGACCATGTTGTTATAGAGTATTGTGAACTTTCTTGGCAGCTGTTGTGATTTTGGAGGGGAGAGACAAGCTGGAGTGTGGCTTGTCTGTGATAATTTCATACAGCTATAAGCAAATATGTTTAGAGGCCCTCAGAACTTGCATGGGCTTTGTGACCAGATATGTTTTAAGTTTGCAGGGGGTTTACACTGTGCTGAAGGTGTCAATAAAAAGAGTTGTTAATATTAAAGCCAGGATTTGTAAGAACAGGAAACTGGCATTAAACCAGTGGATTGATACCCTTGTGCTTCCCTGCCTGGGGAAACAAATGACCAACTAATTGCTGTGGTATGGGAACTCCCTCAGTTACTGCAGTGCTGAGAGTGGTGTAAGAACTTGAGTGGACTAGAAATGTCACTTGCATTTGTAAGCAAGGACTTAGAACAAGAAAATACAGTGAGCATGGGTATGCTGCTGTTTAGGATTTCTGAGGCATACTATAACCACTGCCCTATAAATATCCCTGGCTGTGTGTGCTATGGAGCTGAACATCATCTGGCCCTGCCGAGTTCCTTAATGCAGTAGTTCCTAAATATGTAATTATCAGCCTTGACAATTAAGAACCATCATGCAATTACTGAGCAACTTCCACTTGAGGATTTTGATGGCTTTTAAATCTCCCTTTTGTTGCAAATAGACTTTTCCTTGCTCCTGTGAATGGAAGTGATAGGTGTAATTGTGCACAGGAAACAAAGTCTCTCTGCTTTTATCAGCCAGGGGAAGTGGAGGAAAAAAAATGCCTATATAGAGGACTTCCTAAGTTCACTATAGCTGGCTCTGAAATGATGTAGTAAATAGAATGACAGCCAAAAAAATCTGCAATACAACAAAAAGCTTTATTTAAAATGACAGTAGCTCCTCCTCTGAAAGACAGAATGACTGTAGTGTATGTGGTAGGTATTCATTGAACCATTTTTAACCAATGCTGCCATTTGCCCATGTAATTAATCTCAGCAGTTGGAATTCAAAAGAGGGGAGCAAGAGGTTGGGAAAGGTGGATTTTGTTCTGACCAATTTTTTTTTTTTCAGATCCTGTATTTTCATTCTATTTATTGTTTGCATCTTGCATTTGATTTCAGTCTAATTTCCTTACTTTTTAATAAAATAAAAGAAGTTCCTAGTGAATGTCAAAGCAATACACAGATGTTTTCTTCAAGCACAAGTCCCCTGCTATGACCTCCTCCCCCAGCTTCATTACCACATAACACAGATGTGGTAACTTTCAATATGAGCTAATTTAAAGGACTAATAATACTCTTTATTAAAAAAAAAAAAACAAAAACCAACAAAACTCTACAAAGAACACCTGTGGCCTAAAAATGAAGGCTTTGAGACCTTTCACCTTGTCATAATAACCAACTGCATCCTCATAAAAACGGAAAATACTGTGATAAACATTCTCTGCCCATTTTCTGCACACTTACAAGGCTGATCCTGAATTCATTCTCACATTTGCTACACACAGACATTAAACCTTCGTGATAAATATGACTGTCAAAATAATTTTACAGAGAATAATCTTCCTATTGAAAAAAATTAAAATCTGGGAACAAAAGAGGTTAAAATGGTGATTCATGGGAATTGTGATTATAGTTCAAGTATATAGATATTCCATTCCTCTGATGTTTTAAGAAGTTATTCACTACTGTGCTGTATACATGCATGCGTTATTTCAAACAGTTTCAGTATTAATAATGAAAAACCTTGTTCTGTTTTGAAAGAGAAACATACCTAATTTGCTATGATAATTTGAATGCTCTAAATCTACCAGAACTCTCAGTTTGATGCAGCAGTTACTGGAAAATGTTATAAACTGTCTCTTTACCAAAAAAAGAGAAAAGCTAGTGTAGAGAAGAATGGCCCAGAAGGCCTAAAGGCACTGTTATAGTCTTGACAATTATTGATTGCTGTTTTTAGCACAGAATAGAATTTGGAATCCTTAATCTCCTTTATTTAGAATTTAATAACTTTAAAAATGTTGTTTGACTTGGAGAATTGGCGAGAGGAGAAGGAATGCTAGAGACTTGTGGAGTTGCAGTTGTGCAAGGCTGCCTTTGTCAAGACAGCCTCCCAGCAGTGTGTAACAATGGGTGTAAATACAGGCAAACATCATGGAAAGCAGTCAATATGGAATTGAAGGAGGGGTGTATTTGTAGCTGTGAAGACAGTCTGTAAAGAACAGAGGAAAGTACAGGCAGAAATATAAACCGCTATATATTGCAGTAATTGCTTAAATTAACAGCTGTGATGGCTACCTCTGGCCTAATTATCTGCTTTGGCTCTTCAGTGCCTTCTCCTGACAGAATTAATGAACTCGAAGCTGCAGCCACCAAGGCGGCTGCTATTACAAGCAAGGCCTCTACACCTCCAAATGAAATGTCTCCTATTTATAAGCCAGACCAAATACCCACTTCCCACACTTTGGTCCAGCACTACTTACAGCTAAACTATAGATCTGGAAAAGCAGATTACACTGACTGAGGGGCTCGTGCTCTGCATTTGAGGTCTTTGCTTCTTGAAGATAAAATAATAATTGCATGATAGAAGTCAAATCCATAAAGTCTGGGAGGAAGCAACTTAACGTTCAGGTTATGTGGAGCAAAAATTCTGCACTTTTTTTGGTGTCCATTCAGGATGAGTTCACTGGCTCAGGCAGATTCCAACAAGACATCTCTTAATACTAAAGGCTACTTCAGAGAGATAGTTGGAAACCTAAGTTTTACTTTCAGCAAAAATGGCTCTAAATGTTTTCCACAAAACTTTTCAACAAGGTTTTTGAGGTTTTTTTCCTAGGACAAACAGGGAGTTTTCCCCTTAAAACAGAGCAAAACAGGAACATGTCAGTGCCCTCCCCACACCAGCAAACATTCTTTGTCAGTGTCCTTTTATTTTTTTTATCCCCCAAGTGTGTGGAAAAATATGTATGAGTGTATGACATCTGTGTTCAGTCTCTCCCTTTTCTCAGCTGGCTCTATGAGATAGTGTGCTAGTTTTTGTTCCTTCACAAGCCTTCAAAAGGACAAGTCTTATCTTGCAGGTATTGTTACGGGCCATGAGATCACGCTCCAGTATGGAGTTTATCAAACTTGGTGTTTACTCAGGGTCACCTTTGAGAGCCTGGTGGCAGTGGAGGTCCCTGTCCTGTGTGTGGGGGCAGCACTTGCGTGTCTTGTTGCATTTGCTCGTGTGTGCTGCCGACAGCACACCCGACAGTTTGGTTACATTCTCCCCGTGTATCTGGCAAGGATATTTAACTTGGGGGGGGATATTTTTTCTTTTTTTAAACTTTGTGCAGGAAAAGTGCCTGACAAGATGAGAATCAGGCTGCAATAAACTGGTTTTATTGAGCAAAGCTTTGCAGTAAACTTATGTCTATCTTTGGTTCTATACTCCCTCCTCCCCAACTCACCCAACCAGCAATGTTTGAGAAAAATGAAGAGTGAATTACAAGGCCAAAGGCAGCTTTTGAAGAAAAAAGGTTGAAAACCTTGTAAGGAGTCAGAGGCACAGGCAGATGCGTGAATGTGCTTTCAAAACCTAGCTTCTTTGTGTCTGTCAGCATCTGAGTGCAGTTGGGGCTGGATTCAGTTCGAGTACTTAGGAAACAAGTTAAAAAGAGCTTGCTGCAATGAACGATCCTGATGTTAAAGCTTGTTGCTCCTTTGACAACAGTGTTTTCCAAGGCTATCACGTACCTTATGATTGAAAGAGGAGGGAGAAACCCTGATGTCATCATAGTTTATCATAGATGTTCACAGATGACTGTTCAAATTAATTTCATCATTTCATGTCTGGCGTGTGTGTGGTAATTTAAACTCTTTCTTGTCCTTTATCATATGCAGGAAAAAGATGTGTTTAACATCCAAAATAGACTCTCTCCCATGCCAATCTCATTTTGTTTATCCAAATTCAAATTATGATTGAAGTCTGGAGGTCTTCCCGCCTAGTTCCAAAGGTACTGCAGGAGACTAGGAAATGGGGACCTGGGTACCACAGCCATACTGGATGTTCTTAAATTTCTTGAAGTCTGTCATACTCCATAGCTAAAAGCAATGCAAACTAAATGTTGTGATTTTTGACAGCATTTGTCAATTTTTCAAGTGTAGAGTCTGACTCCAGCTATTTATGTTAATACGTAGTTACGTAATAAATTGTTCATGGGTTGTTTTTTTCCAGCTTGAGCAAGTATTGTAACTTGATAGGAAAGCGTAGCATCTAGTTTTGTGACAAGATATTAACGTCGCAACACTTTGGCATCCAAGTTTGTAATTGTTGACTTTATTCTTTTAAAACCAGCCAGAAAATTGGTTTCTGTTGTTTCCTGCCTTGTTAGTGAAAATACATACATACATTTCTAACAATTTTTTTAAAAATCATTTCCTCTTCATATTCTCTTCTGTAATCACATCTGCAAGAGAAATGTGAGTTAGAAACATTAATCATTTGGGAGGCTTGTGTCTAAGTCTTTGAAGACAAAGTCCTGCTTCTGCTGACTGTAGACTTTTTTGCCGAGGGTGGTTTCCTCTTTCCGTATAAATCAAAAAAACCCATACTGCTGTTCTTCCCAAATCATGTGGGGGCAGAGGGAACCCTCAAGGAATAAATAGCTGGTTTTCATGTGATGTTTCCAGCCACCACAAAAAACAGGCCATCAACAGAATCTGAAAGGATTTTTGAGAAACAAAGTTTAAGCAATGTAAATTAAAAACAAAGCCATATTTTCGCCCTGCCTAAAGCTGGTACAAATCCGTACCCACATCACTTCAAAATTGATAGGATTCCACTCTCCAAATATCCCTTCAGATTAGGAGTGTTGCTTAGGGTCCTGCAGATTGGTTTCTAGGCTTCATCTGCTGATGCATCAACTCTCAATAAATGCATCAAATAATGAGATTTATTAGCATTTGTTGATGTCTCAAATTCCTGTGAAGAACATCCAGGAGATGGTAAAAACTGACTGCTGGCTGAAGACTTGTCTGTTCAAAGGCAAGAAGGAAAAAGGTTAGTTGTGGGATATTGGTGTCAGGTTTTAGGAGTTACGATTTGCCAGTCTTTTACATGACACAGAGCATAACTGAGAAGTAACTTCCCCACAGTTACTCATCAGAGACAGATGTTGCACCCTGCACGTGCAAGTAGACAAATACAGGTGCCAGAAGTGATTGCTGCATCTGGCACGTCATCTTTCCACTCATCTCTGGGCACCTGCTGTCACCATCATCTGCCCAGCAGAGAAAAGTCCCTCCATCAGGTAAGTGCTTTCTTTACCTATTTTGGGGCAGTATAGACGCTTGTTCTTTGTAGATCAATTAGATAAAGAGCTGTGTTAGTATTATTGCACAGAAATGTTTTTATTGGCACATAAAGCAATAGTGCTGCAGATCCAAAGGAAGCCTGTGTTGTTCAGAGATATGGCCGTGTGGCTGCCAGAATATCTGCATATTACTGGATATTATCAAATAAAGTCCCCTCATCCTTTACAATGCTTTGGTTAGAAAATTTGGTACTGTTGTCCTGTGTCAAAAGTAAGGCACTGTAACACTGGTGGGGTTTAGCTGTCTTGAGAAGCTGCATCTTCTGATCGCTGCTGCTGCTGCACGTGTGCAGCTTCACCCCTTGGCCAGCTGGTGCTTCGGCAGGGCTGCCCTGTGCCCAGGAGGGAATGGCTCGCTGGATTCCCCCCTCTGCTGGCACTGAGAATGCTGCTGCCAGCTGTCAGGTACAGCAACCTGGATCAGTTTGGGGGAACGAGGCCTAGACCTGGTGGGTCTGCCCGCTGAGCTATTTCAATACTGATCTGTGCTGAGATAACAGCAAGATTGGGCTTTTCACTGCAGTCCTAAGCCAAGGGTATGGTGCCTGCAAATACAGCAGTGGTGTTGGTGTATGTGAATTGCCTACAGCTAGGCAAGAACATTGTGGAGGAGCCAGGAATTCAGACCTCCTGAGCCCTGCGCAGGCTGCTCTATGTCTTTTTGTTAATCTTCCCATATAACTTTCTACTTTGGCATGACTAATGTTCCCAATTAATGTGTACTAACCTCTAGCATTTTAATATAATAAAGTAATAATTTATGTCTTAATACAGAATTTAATTTTTGTACTTGCCTGTCATGTTTCAGGCACCACGAAGGGTCAAAGAACAGGTGTGGGTGTCAGGGGAGCGCTGTATTTGCAGCACTGGTCATGAGTTAGGAATCCCTCAAACCTGCTGTTGTTTGCTGTATCAGGGAACAAGATGTTGTTATTTGGGACTCCAGAATGAATCCTAGGCCCTGAAGTGGGAAACAAAGCGACATACAACTGTGGTTGGAACAAACTTCTTTGACTGATCTGGAAAAGAGTCAGAGCAGGAACAGCTGTCTGTGCTGGCTGCTTTAGTGGATTACAGAGCAGCAATTTTGCCTTCTTTTCTCTCCCCAGGTCTGGTTTTTGCTGCTGAAGTTTTATGTGATTGGAGAAAAGAAATGTCACAAGTAACCATCTTTGTTTGCCTGCTATATTAACCATTTTAAAAAACAAGGAGAAGAAGATCAGAGAAGGTGATCTGATCCTTTTGGACATGTGTAGCTCTTGGGAACAGTGGTGTTGCAGAGCCCTGTCTTGAGCGAGCCTTGTGGTGAAGTATGCAGCTGGTGGAAGGAACTGGGGAGACACAGAAAGCACCGTATTATATAGAATTTGTGCACTTTTGTTCCCAGACTGACATCCCTCTTGCCCAAACGCCATTAATATTTAACAGGGTAAAAAGAGGTTATTTTACTTCGTTTTGAAAAAGACAGCAAGCATCTTTCCCTGCCCTAGTGAGGACTAGTCATACAAAATGAAAGCATGAGGATATTGGATTGAGATCATGCCAAAAAAACTTTTTCACTTTTCACTATACATTCAAGCCTATGTCTAACGAAAAACAAGCCCAAGAGCACCTGTGTCCTTGCCATGCAATAACACTGTCAAAAAGAATATTACCTCCCCCTACACTCCAAAGAAATACCAGTGGGCCATAAATACGTGCCTGTGCAAGCTGAGGACTAGAACATCACACCTGCTTTAGAGAGCAGTGCTCCTAGGGCTTTCCATACTTGCAGGACCACTGCACACTTTTTTGGAACTCTGGGCAAGTAACAGATTTAAACTCTGCCCGACCATTGCTGCAAAGGCTTCTGTAGTGTCCTCCCTGTCCCTGAGGGACAGGACTCTGTGCTTTGGTGTTTGAGGGGGAGAACTGCTCTGAGAGCCTCTGAAAGCTGTCCCCATCTCCAGCAGGGCTGGGGGTAGGCACCCTTCACAGGGCAATAATTGCTTTAAAATTAACACGTGTTTTTGCACTTGCTGCAATTATTTAGAAACCTCCTTGTCAAATGACCCACGTTAAGCCAAAGAGCATATTACTAGGGGTGTGCTAACAGCACCAGTGCACTAAACCACAACTGACAGCCTGACCCAGTGCTATGCTTTAAGAGGGCAGGGCCACAGCGTTGGAGTTGGAATTCTGCTTTAATTAGGCCATTACCTGACCTTCAAAGCTGTATTTTGTTCCTCCTCTGCATGCTATGCTGGAGGAAGGGCTGCTGGAGAAGACAGGAAGAGCCCTATCTGATCGTTATCAGGAGCGGATGAAAGCCATGCATTGCCTTTTCCTTTTGACGTGTGCAATTAGTTTAGCTTGTGTGGAAGAAGCATGTCAAGGTAAATGGCCGTTTCTGTCCTTCCCCCTGCTGATCCCTGGCAAGGTCCATCATGCAAAAAGCTATTCAATCACCTGTTGACAGTGGTATCCCTCTCATAAAATCTGATTATACACCATCATTAAGTACCTTTGCCCAGTGGTGGCCTGACACTACCATAGGCTGTTTTACAGGCTGAGTGCACTCCAGCTCTCCTCATAAAACTTTGTTTGAACCCATTTGTTTCTACATCTCTCTGCTCCCTGCCCCCCTGCCCTTCAAAATAAGTTTTTTCCATTTTTATGGGGATGGAAGGATCTTTGCATCCAGGGCACATGACATCTGTGGTGCTCACCAGGAACATGCTGCCATTACCCCCACTTCTGAGCAATCCCCATCCTGCCAACCCAGCAGAGTCCCACAGCTCTGCTGCCACCTTTGGCCTTCTTGTTGAAGATGTCGTGTGTCTCCTGTGTTTGCCCTGACTTCTCTGTTGTCTTAGGCAGGGGTCTGTGCTAATGCACTTACCTTTGGGAAACCAGTGAAATCAGTTCCTGCCCGGAACTGCTGCTGGCTCCACCAGCGCTCAGCACACACAGGGGCAGACCCTCCATGGCTGCGTGTTGCAGATGACTCACAAAAGGCAAAAGAACTGTTTCATGTTTGGGTTGTTTTGGGTTTTCTTTAATAGGCATAAGAATTTATTTTCTTTTTAAATTTCAGTTCACTAGATTTAAGTAATGTTCTGCTTATGAGAAATGAAGTCCAAAGCAAAGAAATCCAGTGCAAGTGCTGAGAGTTCACTTTTAATTCACCTCTTAGGCCAGTTGCAGCAACACTGCAGATGGGTTATGCCAAGGAAAGGCATTAAGCTCACTCTGTATCCATATCTCAGAAGCATGTGCATATGCCTTTCCACCACTGCTGAAGGGGTGGCCCCTTGCCGTGCCCAGCGTGAGCAGTGGTCACAAGTCTCCGGTCATACCCTCCATCTCACTGCAGATTTCCTGCGTGGTCACGGGAAAGTCATTTTGAACTCGTGCTATCTCCTTTGCTTTGACCAGAAGTCCTGCTAATCCTTTTCCTTCTTGTGAAGTTGACTGTGCATGAACACCGACTGTGTGGCAGGCCAGTGGCTGCCAGAGCAGTGTCTGTCCCAGGACTATGGGGATGGTTGTATCTGTCCCCGTTTGGGTGCTGCACCTCAGCAGATGATGGTGATACCACTGCTTCTAAGTGTCACTTAGACCACAGTGGACAATGAGAGAAAGGTTTGAGAAAAGCTTACTTGTTTAGTCACAGAGGCTTTGTTTCCTTCTCTAAGCAATATTTGAAGGTGATGGAGTAGCAGTTGAGTTAATTAGGGGACAGAAATTAGATAATGTGTTACAAAAGGAAGGATATTCAGACATGAGCACAATGGAAACAGCACTGGATTTTTACGGTACTATTACACAGTTAAAAGAGGCGTTTAGCTCTGGTTTATAAAGGGGAAAAATGAGGCATGGCAAGATCCAGTGGCTTCCTCGAGGTCGGACGGAATTTTTTGTTGTTGTTGGCGCTAACATAGGGAATGATCTGGTCAACAAATGAGTGAAGTCCTGTGCTGCCAGAGAGCCCTGGAGGGTGGTGTCTGAGTGGGATGTGGCCCTGGCCTCCCTGCTCAGGCCGCCTCTGCAAACAGGCACTTAGACCTGGCCGCCCGAGGCCGGGGCGGCAGCGGCACCTGTCTCCTGCGGAGCTGCCCTGGCATCCTGTGGGCGTGCGGAGAGGCGGCCCTGGGTGCGGTGTGTGCAGGCTGCTCGCTGTCCCCCTGCCCGGGTTAGGAGCTGGCGGTTGCACAGTCGCAGCAATATGGCTGGTAATCAGAAAGATAATTTGTGTTTTTTATCACTTTTATCATGAAAAAGCCTAGTCTTTAATCAGATGATGTTCTAAGTTGGATCTGAGGACAGATAAACTAGTAGCTGCTGAATTCAGTCTTGGTGAGGTTCTGAAGTGACAGAATCGCCATCCGTGGAAATGTTGAAAAAATGTACAAGTGTGACACTTAGGGACATAGCTTAATGGTGGACTGACAGTGTTAGGCTAACGGTTGGACTCCATGGCCTTTGACGTCTTTTCCAACCTTAATAATTCTGTGGTTCTACGGACCACTGGCGGACGGCAGCTGTGGGGTCGGGGGGGATGGGCTTGGCGGGGCTCCGCAGGGACAGAGCGCTCCTGCCCCTCCGCCGTGCTCTGCTCCCCTCTCGCCCGTGTCCTGAGGGCGGACCGAAGCGCTGAGGGGGCGGGCAGCCCGGCCCTGCCCGTTCCGCGGCCTCTGCCCGAGCGGCCGCGAGATGGCGCCCGAGGAGCGGGCAGGCCGTGCCGCGCGGCCTTCGCCACCGCGCGGCCCTCACGCGGCCTTCCCGCGCTCGGCCCGCGTTTGCAGGAAGGCGGCTGCCTGGGGTGGCTCATTTTAGTGCTAAATTGAGCCTAATTATTATAGTTTAATGAAGGGCTGCTTCAAGTTAAATAATGACCCTGGCATTGTATTTATATGAATGAAGAATTAACCTTAAAAGGTTGCCCTTCTCAGAAAATGGATTGCATGCTTGGCTCTCTCTATTGATTAGTTTAGGTATTTAAAGTGCTGCATTTTATCTCTCTGGCCTCCCGGTAAATTTGTCATGATGGTAGTTAAAGGAGCAAACTGACGTTGTTTATTTTCACAAACCTTTTGGGCATGTTTCTGGGGCTTCTTACGGCACCTTTGAGCTATATAGGATTGTGTGAAGGAACAGTGATAACCCTTCTGCTTAAATAAGTGTGACAGTCTAACATCTCTGTTCAGCTGAAGTGCCTCTGAAAAGGATGCTGCAGTGCGAAATGTGTATTGCGTTGCCGCTGATGGAGTGGGGTGAGCAATCCTGAGGAGGTTTCCAAGAGGACTGGAGTCTTCCCATATTAAATGACTGATGGGAGGGTTTGTCAGAATTTCTGTTCACTCCAAAAATTGGAGTTCATTTCTCCTTGGAGGCTGCCAGACACAGGGAGCCATCCCAATAATTGCAAAGTACTTTAATACTGAGTAGTGTTAGCGATTTTGTATGCAACGTGCAACTAAGCAAAAAGAGACAGGACACATGCATGCATTTCTGTATTACAGATTTCTGAGGAAATAATAGGATGACGTAAAAATTTTAAGTTAAATATGGGCATCTGGTTTTCCTACAGAAATTTTTAAACCTTTTTAAATTTACTCCAAAAGTTATGGGGAAGTGGGGGAATTTTATGCTGTGATGCTACAAGTCACTCCCCTGTGTACTGCTACAGGAAGCACCACTAGCTGTGGTTGTGCCCCCTGAGATGGGTTGTTTCCCCACTGGTGCTCAGGGAGCAGACTCAGCATTGCTTGTCCCACATTCCTGTTTCTGGGGGATGGGTGAGGGCTATGCTGTGGCTCAGTGTCCCCTGCAGGATGACCGCACTGATGCCTCCCATAGTGGCACAGGGAGTGTGGGTGTGGGTGCCCCTTGTTGGGGAGGAGGACGTTTGCAGGCCCCTGTGGCGAGGCACAGCAGCATCTGCACTTCACACACTGGGCCAGGGTCCAGCCACCCCCGTCGGGCTGCACTACCCGGGCTGTGTGAGGGGCAGCCAGCCTCCACCAAGGCTCCCGTTCCCATAGCTGTCAGTCTCTAGCCTGCTCCTTCAGTTACCCTCTCTGGTTTCTCAAGTTTACAGACCTGCTTTTGGTCTCTGAGTAAGCGATTGCCACCCCTTTCCTAACCTCATATCCTGGCTGGCAGTAGGAATATGCACACCACTTAAATTCCCCAAACAAAATGGAAATGGAAAGTCTTGGGTTTAGTTGAAAAGAACAGCGAATTCTGCTTGCAATCTGTAATTCAATTAGTGTTATTTGACTTGGCAGCCGTCGGAGGGCCTGCGTGGGCTGTAGGCTGTTAGGGCCCGGAGTCAGCCTCCATCTAGGAAGAGGACTTTGGAGGAACTCTCAGTAATTTTTACATCTGAAGTCTCTCAGTGGTTTCTCTTCCCCCATATCCTATTCCCTCCACCCTCGGTGTTCAGATGCTGCAGCCAGTCCTTCTTTCCAGCTGGGAAGGGGCGAAGTCGGCTGGTCCTCCAGCCGCCGCCCTGCTCCACTCCCCCGCCAGCCCCCCGTGTGTCTGCGTTCCCCCACCCGGCCAAAGGAAAATAATTCTGGGTCAGAACTCACTGAACCATCTGTGTTTCTGAGGCTAAATTATTTCTTACAAAGGAAATAGCATTATGTTGGTGTATCTGGCTGCTAATTGCTTTAACTGGCTGAAAAGATTTCAGTCTGTTCCTGAACTGTTTGTGCAAACTTAACGGAATAGTGTTACCTTCAGATCCTGCCCCAGCCGCAGCCAGAACATATAAACAAGTCTTCTGGTACGAAAAGCAGTACAAAGTTTCAAGCTATGCTAGCAGAGGTTATGAGAGACAGGAAGTTATGGGCAAATTGATTTCACCACTGGGAAACTTGGGATTTTTTTTGCCCCCACCCAAGTAATGACTGTAAAGCATGCTAATGCTATTCAACATTAGTGCATTAAAGTGTGGCCTTATTAATTCAAGGCATAAAGGCAACAAAATAAGCTGTTATATTTAAAATATTATACATATATAATGAGAAAAAAGTGTGAAAGCTTTATTCAAATGAAAATGCAGAATTGTTTGAGCTAGTGAAGTATCTTTTGTGCTGAGTTTTGAGCATATGTAATAGATTTAATTATTAATTTCTCCATTGTTCTATGCACACAGACAGGGTTCAAGGCACAGCCATTCTCTGGCTTTCATGGATCTAATTTGTATAATTATTGTCTGAATAAAGAACTACTCTGATTCGTAGTTCACTTTTTTCCTCTCCTAAGTCGTATCTCACTGCTGCTTTCCAAAAGGAGAACACCTGCCAATTCTTCAGGAATCAGCTGATCACTTCCAGTGATGAGACACGCTCCCAGTGATGTTCCTTTTCAGGCCTTTTTGTCTAACTGAATTATTGTGCATACTTTTTAATTTTATTGAACAAATTAGATTTGTCAAGGTCTAGCTTTGTAAATAAATAGCTAGAGACACATGGATGCATATTGCCACTGTTCAAGGTCTCCCATTCTATTTATGGAAGCCAGATGAATATGAAACAAAAGAGAAACTTTTCTCTAAAAGCAATTATCTCTCTGCATTCCCATCAGTATAATTATATTGCAGGGAATTTTAAGAAGTCATAGAAGTAGAATTGAATACTTAAAATCATGGCTGGATAGTTATGCGAAAGCTGAATGGAGTATCTTGCCTCCTGGTAACAAAACATGCCATGGCTGGCTGTTCTCTTACACCTTTAGACCTGACATGTATGTGGGTATTCATCAGAAAATAAGAACCTGAGATTCATGATATACATGAAAAGTGTTTCTGGCGAGAACTACAGAAATTCAATTTTGTAGTAGTAATGTTAATGGGTTGAATTATTTTGTCACTCAGGCATTTAAAAAGCCCTTATCTGTGAGCATCTTTAATCATGAGTGTTTTCTTTGACTTTGGAGATACATTGTGTTGTTAAAACAGGGCATCTTCTTTGTTTGTGGAAAGGTCTTCCCAGATGGTAAAAGGACTAAGGCCCAAGAACACATAGCAAAGTCTAGACTGTTTTGGTAGAGGAGACTGGTAAAAATCATTATGTTGACTGTGCTTAGAGATAAACTTTTTTGGAAGCTGCAGTACTGGCACATGGTTTGTAAAAAGTCACATCATTCTGGGTGCCAGAGGAGACAAAGTTTGCCGGGAGAGTACTTCCCCCCCCCCCCCCCCCCCCCCCCCCCCCCGTTATCAAATTTTGGGACCTTTTCTTAAAAATATAGTTGTCTTTTGCCTTTAATTTATTGGGAAAATGGTGTCAGACCACCAAAATAAAAATTATGGGGGTGTTCTATAGTTTCTTTTACACTTCTGTTAGAACAGAAAGCTCAGTAAGAGCAACTGCAGAGGTACTTCTTGAGGAGAAGTACCAGCCTTAAAAAAAGCCCAGCTAAAATCCTTCTTCCAAAGCAAAGAGAAGGGGGTTCCTGCAGGAGGGATCTGCTATACCACGGTTCATCTGTCACCTGCCTTTGCAAGGAGGTGCTGTGGAGAGGTGAGGACATGATAGTGCAATTAAAAGCCATTAAATAGTCCTTGTATGAGGAAGTGAAATAAAAGTGGCACAGTATAAATATATGATATTTCCAGAATTGAATGTATAACCTATATGTTTAAGTGTATATTTGCATTTAATACTAGAAGTAGACAGATATATTCTTTCCAGATAGATTTTTCCCCTTACACCCCTCCACTCCTGCTGTATCCAGGGTTGCCGGCTTTTTCCTTTGCTCTGCTGCCCTTTTTTCCCCTCTTCTGGGCTTTTTTATGTCAAACAGAACCATGTAAATTAAACATTTAAAACCCAGTTATGAAGAAATTATATATTTAACCTGACCTTGGCGAACAGCTTTAGCAAGTCAGGCAATGTTGGTAGCTGCCTGTGCCATGGCAGAAGTCTGCACAGAGCTGCACACCGAGAGGTGCCCATCCCACAAGGGCCAGCTCTATGCTGCACACCCACAGCAGCTCCAGCCCACTGTTTTCTTTTCTGTGAAAGCCATTTTGTCTGCCATGTGTTTGCATTTATTTCCTTTCCGGCTCTGTACATGACTCATCTGCAGCAGGATGGAGGAGCCAGGGCAGAGCTGGGCTGCCCAGGAGCTGCTTGCCTTACTCACCAGCCCTGTTTTGGGCAGCTTTCTGGACGGCAGTCCCATGGAGAGGAGCAGTTCTCCAGGCGGCAGGAATTAACTTGCTGTGCTCGTGTCACCTGGGCTCAGTGTTGCTTTGTAGGGCAGGTACGCAAGGGCTCTTATACTCTTCCCATACAAGAGACAGAGATGCATTTCCTTCTGTAAAGCGATGGAGGCAGCTTTTATTTACTCAGGCTTTGAACCTTGCCATTCTCTATAGGTTACCCACTAAGCATCATGCCATAGGTCTGACACTCCTAGGTTTTAGTTCAATCCAAACCTAATCTTTTCTTCTTTTTCCAGAAGTCCTACTGGCACCAGAGTTTTCTTGCATTTGGCCATGGGCAAGGTTGCAGTAAATGGTTTCCTTTTTCTTCTTTCTGGGACCCTGTGCCAGGGCAGAAGGTATATTTCCATGTGAGGATTCCTCTTGGGAAACACTCTTACTTTTTGGAGGGGCTGTACTTGAACCATGATAGTATTTTAACTGACTTTTGTTTTTTAGTGAATTCTTCTCCCATGTCCAATAATCTGCAAATCTGTTACCAATCAGAATATGATACGTATCTTCAGCCAGTTTCAATGGGGTTTATTTCTATTACATCTGGCAGTGTGTCCAGAAGGGAAAAAAAAAACAAACCTCAGCCAGAATTAGCTGCACTCAAATCAGCTGAATTTTGGATGTGTTCAACCTTTTTGGCCAGACTCATTCCGGTTCATGAGAAGTAATTATCTCTTGAGCATCACATTAATATTAAAGATCCATAGGCATTACTGTTTAGGCAATATACCTTCTTCCCAGCTACAAAAAAAAATTATGTGGGATAATTGATCTGAACATGCTCCAAATGTGCATATGTCTTTATTTATGAATTCCAATGTGGATTGTTTGGGAGGATAAGATGGAAAAGGGAAACACAGGCAAAAATGTTGAGACCTCTTCATCTCCCTGGTCATTTCTGTTAGGAGTAGTTATAATCCGCTGAAAATGAGTTGTGAAAGCTAACAGTGTGTAAATAGCATGTGTTACAAACACTAAATCCCTTCAACTGGTACTTTTGATTTACACCTTTCTCTATTTCTTAGATTAGGGAATTCATGGTAAATGTAGTTTGTGTCTGCCTGCAGCCAGGCCAGTAACTGCAGGGCCAGGTTTGGGCACCGATGGATCTACTTCCTTAGGATGGCATGAAATTGCACCCCAGCCTCCTGAAGGAAAAAATGCTCCCAAAGTACCCAAAATGCTGTGTGCTGCAGGTTATCCATCAGCTGACATGGATCAAGTCCCAGACACGGGGGTGATGCTGGCTGTGCCATGTCCCAGGACGCGGTGGCCTCAGGTGTTCAGGCGCTGCTTGCAGGGAGTGTGGCCGGGCCCCACGCAGGTGGCTGAGGGCTGGCCTCGAGCCACTGGCCACCCCCATGCTGACACACTCCCCTGCCTTCCATTGTGTCTGGGACACCTGGGCCTATGCTCAGGCGTGCTTATGGGTACATACCTGGTATTGCGTCGCTCATCCTTCCACTGGAAGAAAATACGATTGCTCCACTCTAGCCAGCAATGTCATTACATTAAATAGAAGGGGAACCTTGCCCTTACTGAATTCTTTAGTGTGTTCAGCTTCACTCAGTAGGAGAAAACAAGTCTATAAAAGTGCCACTGGCTTGTTTTAACTTCTGCAAGTGCACCCACCTCGTTTTCACGCCCTGGAGAGGGGTGTCAGACGCAGCCTGACTGCCTGAGCAGTCGTGGACTGGCCCAATTTCCTGCAGAGTGCCGCGAAGGCCATAGATATCAACTTCAAAGGTAAACAATTACCTTTTATTATCACACATGGCTTTAGCTCTACCAGTTTCAAATAGCACATAATCACAAGTCTGTGATAACATTTACTCCTGATGAGAGAAAATTCACCAAGTACTAAATTGCTGCTGAGATGACGGGAACATGAGCCAGGCACGAATTAACTGCTATGATGAGTCAGCAGACGTTAATGTCTTGCACCATGCTGGAGACATCTGCTGAGCCGTCCACTGTTGAATCATCTTAAATATTTCTGTGTTATTACCCCTCCAGGAGCAAGCATAAGCGAACTTTTGTGTCTCTGTGTTATATATGCATAAGCTATTTTAAAACAAATATATGCAAGCACATAACAAGTGTATGCATTTAGGTATGTAGGTAATTTTCAGCTAAGGGAAGGATGAGCAAGTAGCAACTATTTAAAGTAAAACATGCATGGAAATGCTGATAGCAATTGCCCACAATTGGTGTTTGAAAAGTGATAGCTTTGCTTAGGTCGTGGGTCTAATGAGCCTGGGAGGATGACCTCATGTCTGCGCATACACCCTGAACCTTCATGCACACCAGCCTGTCCAAGTTCTCAAAGTAGGAATTACACGTTTCTAAGGGTTTGCCCCATGTTTTGAAAATTAATCCCTCCAGAACAGCTGCAGGGTGCTGTGCTTAAGCATATCATCACTTTGGCTTTTCCCAGGTTTTTTCCCATGTACGCAGAATGTTAATATGTGGTTAGATAATTTAGTAACTAGGCACTATCAAGAGCATCAGATGAATCCAGTGGAGAGTTGCAAATGCCCTCTTAAATTAGCTTCTTTTTCATTGAAGGCCATAATGCACTGTCCTCCTTCTGCAGTGTGGATCTTCAGCAGATGCTAAAGGCAGTGGTGTATTACTGGGGGTGCCAAAGGACTGTACTTTGGACAATGTAATCATTGCACAAAGGAAGAGGCAGAGCTTTAATCTTGTAAATTCTTTGTTGCATTCAGCTTAACTCACTGCAACAAAACAAGACACACTTTTAAAACTCAGAGTGTTTTAAAGTACATTGTCTGTTCTGGCCTTAATTTAAACTTTTGCATACATAATTACCCGATTGTATGCACATGAGAACTGTAGCAATTCAGTGCACATTGTGCAAAGCTGCATTTTTTGAAACTCCGACTCTCTGAGGTCTGGAGGTCAAAAGTTAATTCTAGTGAGATGTGAGAGTTCTCCATGTTTGCCAAAAAAAATTGTTATTTCAAGCATTCTGCAGTCTGAGTGTCACTGTTCCAGCTTGTGTTTTTAAGGTTTCCCCACCCCCTGAATTTTCATATGCAATTGAAAAAAAAATACATCCAAACCCAGTGAATGTTTTGGGAAGCAGAGTGAGAGCAGGCTTGGCTGTTGCAGAGGGGACATGGAAAGCACAGGCTGACAGTGGAACTGGTGCCTCACAGTGTGGCTATGGGGCAGTGGGACCAGACAGCCTCATGGTCCTGGTCTCCTGCCCGCTGCTGCTGATCCCAGGCTTAGCCCCCACTCAGGCAAGCCCATGGCTGGCTGCCATCTGATAGAGGTGCTCAGAGACCTTGTCCCCCGCTTCTTGGGGCTTGGGATGGCTGCAGGTGCCTGCTGGTCCCCACTCAAGGGCCAGAGGACATCAGGTCTTCTGAACTGATTCGTTGCTAGATGCTTAAATATAAAGGAAAGGAAAATATATAGCCCAAAGGAAATTACATGAGCATCCCCTGCATGCTGGGTTTTGCACTCAAACATTACTTTTTCCAAAAATTAGCTCTAACCACTCGTCTTGAGGTGCCCTAAACGAACAACTTAGTATTTCATGAACATTAAGGGGAAATTAAATTAATCTACACAGTAGCTAGGTTTCAGACTTCTCAGTAGTGGTTGCACAAAAGTAAGGCAGTGTTTTTAGAGCAAATAAGAAATCCATCCTTTGAGGATTGGTTTACAGTCCTCCAGAATTTTCCATGAGGTTAATAACCAAGTGAAGTGTCCTGGCAGAAATGATCACGTTCTCACTACTGCCCGGTCATTACAATGGTAAATCAGGAGATTTCAAGTAAGTCACAGGATTTTTCTGCTACTGTGGAAGACAGTGTGTCTCCATATTCAGTTGAAAAGCTTTCTCCCATTTTGCTTTGCATACTGAACTTCTTGGGCACAGTGCATTAACTCTTCTTGAAGTACAAAATGGAGAATAGAACTGCCAGAACATTTTTGTCAATGGTTTCCAAAAACTATGGAATTTCCTGCCCAGCTACATCAGATCAGCCAACAACTTTGTAATTGCTAAAAACAGCCTGTTGATTTTCCTCCCAAGTGTTTCAGCTGGCCTGGCTGAGCTTTCTCTTTTCCACTGTCTTGAGATGTTTCTCTCATTGTGCACTGTACTGTATTTTTATGGTCAACATATCCTCTAGCAAACAATTTCAGGCTGATGGCGGAAGGGAGATTGGATTCACGTTAGAGATTTGAGTCTGGGACAGGGAGCCAGGAATGCCTTAGTTCCTGAATCAGATCTGCCACTAAATCAAGAATCCATATAAAGCAAAGCCACATGATGAGCAATTGTATGTTGATTTGATTTTCTGTGCAGAGGAGGAAGTGAGCCTTTGAATGCAGTTCTTTCCTTGGCATGCCCACTGCAACTGAAGCTGCGGCTACAGGTGGCCCGTGAGAGGGGGGCATGAAGCAGGTTCCTTCCAAGGAGAGGCAGAAATTGGTGAGGCTGCTGTCTGACTGGGGACCAGAAGTTTTCGTCAGAGTGGAACTTGGACTGACATCTCAGTGGTAAATGCAAATAAATTAGTTAAGTACGCCTGCATGAAATTTTCCTGCTGAAAAACTCATTCTATAAAAGCATTTATACTGTATTCTTTATTGTCAGCTAATCCAGCCCAAACTCATTAAATGGCAGTGTGTGGGTTACTCGCTGTCAGTGAAATTATCAAAGGCATTTTTCAGCTGATGCACTGGGAAAGCATGTGCTTCAATGCCAACTAAAACAATAACGAGGAAATGTTATGATCAGACTTGACCAAATGACCTTTCCCATTTTAGATTAGTTCTTAATTTCAGCACAAGGGTCATCCTGTGAGAATAGTTACAATAAGTCACTGCTCACCTCTCACATGAAAAAGAAGTGACTTATTAGAAATCTCACTGTACTCATTGCAGTTAATGAGATGTGGAAAGCTTTATAATTTGATTTGCTGGACCATATGCTGTAAAGGGATACTGCTGATTTCATTCCTCCACATTTAATTTAAGCAGTATGCAATGGCTTCTTCATATGGCTACTTATATAATAAAAATTAACTTGGAGTATAAAAAAAATAGACCATTGTGGGGTTTATTACTCTATGTGGTTGAGTTTCAAGTGTTTTTCATTGAAACATCTGTAAGTAATGTGTAGGTCTAATTTTAAATCCTGGCAAATATTTTCCATTTAACATTTGGTTTTACTGACAGACTTGGAGTGGTGGTTTTCAGAGCTTGTCAGTAACAGATACGTGTTTTCAAAGATAAACAGTTTTTTAATTGAAGATAACTGTAACCCAATACTTGCTTTTCCTACTCCTCTTGTATTTTAGTGGTTGCAAGCAGCAACACAGACACTCATCCCCTGTCCCCCAGACCCTGGCCATGGCAGCAGCCCTGCGGTGGTGGAGGCTGTCCCTCGTGAGCTGTCCCAGGCATATGGAGCCACCTGGGGCCACACAGCATCCGGAGGGTGAGTGCAGTCCCAGGCGTGGGCTCACCAACCCAAGGGACAAGGTGGCAGTCATGAACTCCCTAAGACTGTCTTTTTCAGAGACGTCCCCTTAGGTATTTTGCGGGAAAAGTGACCCCTGGAGGGTGGATTTGGCCCCCAGGTGAGGCTTGGCTGCCCGCCGCCACTCAGCAGCACGAACTGCGCTCCCAGGGCCAAGTGTGCTCACTAGCTCCGCAGTGTCTCACTGTCACAGCTTTACTCCAGGTTATTTGAGTTTCGGCTGCAGACAAAATGAAACAGCTCGAGCAGGCAGGCTGGCTGCACGGCCCATAAAAGGGGAAGCCGCGCTGCCTTGTCAGCGGGTGTCGCCTGGCCCGGCGGGGCTTGCGCTCCTGGAGCTCCGTGTGAGAGCCAGGGCCGCGGCTGGGCTAAAGGTGGTGGTGGAAATATCCAGGGTGAAGCAATGAAAGGTCAGTTTGGAAATAAATGTTAAGATCATTTTCAAAAAGAAGTCCTGAAAGGCTAGAAGTGTGGGAGAGTCACTGGTTTCACCTGAAAAAAATGCCGCAGCATTATTTTCAATTAAGGCCACAATGTCCATAATTTTTAAATACAAAGACTATGTGTGCTTTAATCTAACCTGTTGGTAAAACTTGAGATCAAGCCAAGGAATCTTGTATATTTGCTGCCTTGAGGCAGGCCATGGCCCTGCATCATGGCAGGGCTCCATCAGCCACTGAAACACCATTTTGTGAGGTGCTCGATAGAGGGACAGCACTTGTCTCCCCCTACTCCATCACTCCCTGTCTCTACTTTTTACTGTTTCCTCACCATGATTTTACAAACAAGTTTAATCCTGCTTTCAATGAGAAGTAATAATAATAGTACATTATTCCCTTCAGACCCAGGCTGTTGTCTTACTGAACTCTGAACTGCAGCAGCAGTAAGTGGGATTTTCATGCAGAGGCATGAGCCATGGCGTGGGATCCATGGTGTGGGATGCTGATGGAAGGCCAGTGAGGGGCACTGCAGCAGCCAGCAGGAGCACAGGGACCTCCAGGCTCCCACAGCCCTGTGCTCAGCCTCCAGGAAAGAGTGTCAGTGTTACCTAATTTAAGAGTTTTTCATTTAGAGAGAAAAACATGTCTTTCCTACCAAAGACAACCCATTTCATTTAATTTGGAAACTGCCTTTAATGCTTAGCGATGGTCTGTAGTACGGGTTCCACAGCTGAACTGAAGGTGTGGGCTTGAGCCAGCCCTCTGTGCCTCCTGGGTCTGAGTGTTCTTGGTGGAGACCCTGACAGGGATTGAATCACAGGCCCTTCATGAGTTGACCTCCACATTAAAAAAATCATCATAAAACCAGGTTTCAATTTTAACACGTCCCTGTTTTCTTTCATCAGAAGTTCTGAAATTCTTCTGAGGAGGCTGATGATAGCCCTAATATCAGCCACAGTGATTTCTCTAAACATTGAGAGAAGCTACGGCTTTACTGAATGTAGTGTCTGTTTTAAATGGCTGGTGGTTCACTTGGTTTTAATATGAGTACAAGCACAGAGGCAAGTAAAATCTAATGAAAGTGCTTAGAAGATTTTGTTTGGATACCCCACAGCAGCCATGGTTTATACTAAAAGGGAAAAGATTTCTTTATAGCCAGGTCTGCAGAAGCCAGAAATTTAATTTTGCTCCACAACTTATTTTATTGCATTTTTAATTTTCTCTTGCATTACCCTGACCCTTTTCTATAGCTTTTGACGCCTGGTGCTTAATTACTTATCATTAGCAATGTACATGGGGGCCTTCCTGCATATTTATAAATGTGATCATTAGTACATGGGAAGACAAAGACTTCTTTAAGACCATCATTAGTTATTCTGTTTTCATAGAAATGTTCATTAGAGAAACTACCCACCTGGTTAAATAATTATAATTAAGAATTGGTAATCTCCTTTGCATTTTTAACTTGATCTTCAGGATGCGTGTGCATAGTTAAAGGAGCCTTGTTTGGACATCGTACCATCTTTTGTTTTTTATTTGAATTGTGAAGCAGATTTAAATTATGTGTTTTGGAACTGTGCACCCTATAGAATGATTTATGGAAAGATAGGTTATTAAAAAAAAAAAAAAGCAGAAAGAAAGAAATCAACCCGGCAATTATCTCTGAATTCATTAACTGTGCACTGGCAGCAAGACGTTGTGTAAGTCATTTACTGTAACGCACAGTATGGAGTTAAAACAAAATGTCACTGGAGCCTGATTTCCCTTTCCTGTCTGTGGTACTCACTGCAGACACCCAGGCTGTGGGAGAACGCTTGCAGAAAGGTATCATTTCCATGCCAGGCTCCGGTGTTACTGGGGAATGCCAACAATAGATGTGATCGTGTCAGTGACCTGCTCCCAGGCATTGTGGGGAGCTGCTGGGAAACCTGTCCAAAATGTGTGTACCTGCCCATCTGCTGCACCTGCACGGAAGGGAGAGCATCACTCCCCTGTGCCCACCGTGGGGCACAGGGACGGCTCACCTCTCAGACACCAAGGCTATAGGAAGAGCTTGTCAGTGGCATAAATATCATCTGTAAACAATTAAGCAGCTACTGCTCATTCAGGGCAGTTCTGAGAAGCAAAGGAAGTCTGCAATCAGTTATATCTCCAATTACCATAAAAATATATTAGCCATTCATTCATTTATTAATGATTCATCAGTTAACCACACATAATGAGCAAATAATTAGCAATGCTGTACGGTTGCCAAAATTGAAGAAGTGTTGGCATTTTAAAGATGAAAGGTTGCATTTATGTAAAAAGTCGGGTGGTGATAAAGTTAATACAGAAGATAATTATAAAAGTGGATGTCCTATTTTAGAGGCTGAGGTCCCGCAAAACTTGCCTAATTGAACCAAAATTAATATTCTTCAAAAGCACACATGTAACTAGTTCCTCGCTGCTGCCTTTAGTGGGAGATCTCCCTTCAGTAAGGTACATCACACAATACAAGTTAATAAAATGCCAGACGGCAAGACTGCGTTCTTTGTTTGCTCTGTTCAGGGCCTTGTGGAAAACAATAAATTGCATTCATGTCAGCCGAGGCCCATCCCTTTGCTAATTACCGTTTGGTGCTGAAATGACTTCTGTGAAATTGGGAGCATGAAGAAACACACAGCCATACAAGGGAGGCTTTTCAGGCAGTGGCAATAAATGTGAGATAGGCCTTAGGCACACAGATGTTGAAACAGTGAATTCCCCTACAGATTACACTAATGGAAACCCTGTCAGCGTAAGTCAAATCTGGGGTCTGTGGTCAAAATCTAATTAATGTTCCTGTACTTAAAAAGAATATGAATGCCTGGAGGTGATGGAGAACACATAAGAAACTTGCTTGTTTGTAAAATTGCTGGTGTGGATGGCAACCGCCACCAAGCCCTTCCTTAGGAGTTAACACCTGCTACAGGAGCTGCTTGCACTGCTTGCTGCTTGGTGCAAGCCACTGGGCACTGGGCTCAACCCCTCTTGCAAGTCCCACACAGAAATGGCTCTTGGCAGCTGGCCCACAGGGAGTGTGGATAGTCATCGCCGTCATTGAACGCCTTCTCTTTGTTCGGCACGGCTGCCCAGAGTCAGCAATGCTGTTTAGGAAGTACCTGTAGCTGACGACATAAGAAAGGACCAGCTCCTCTTTGAGCAAAAACAAAGGCTCGGCCATCTACATTGAGCTTGAGGACATTGCTGGGGCTCTTACAGCGCTTTCACAGCTGCATTGTGCATGGCCTGTGCAATAACAGAGGAAATGAATTTATAATGCAACAATCTCTTCATTTTCACGAGCACAAAAATTCCTCTAAATACGTAAAAAAACACTCAGAGTGGGACAGATCTTAAATTTTGAATAAATGAAACCCTAATCCAGTGTGTTGCTGAAACAAGCATGTTATTAAAAGAAATAAATTTGAAACAGCAAGTGGTTTGAGAATTTTGGATTTAATTATTTAAATCTGCTTAAGATAACACTCTAGCACTGTGTTTGGGTTTCCTGTTGAGAGAATGTTTTCTGGGAAAGGTATTCCACTCATTGCCTTGGAAATATTAACTTTCTCATGCAACAGTGGTTTAAGCAGTAGACACGAATAATTATTATAATAAGCAAGATATTATATGGCAACTTGGTGGTAATTCTTGGATACAGCCTGTCATGAAAACTGCACAGAGCCAGTTGTGTTTGGAGAGATGACCACTCTCCTTGGCTAAATGGCACATGGAGTGTGACTCCAAACGCTCTTCAGGTAAAAAGCTATTCCCTTAGTAATGTTACCTACTCAGCTATGACCAATAAAATCTGAACCAGCAGATTTGCAATGTAAAGCTAATTTGAAGTATTATATGTTATTTAATAGGTAAGTATTGCAAATCAGACTTTGTTCATGACTGATTGCTATACTTTAGTTAAAAACTACTACTTCATCTTTAGGATATAAGATTATCTCTTAATGCAGCATAGATCAAGATGGCAAATTCTATCTTGTCTTTTGTGGGGCCATAACAGGAGCTGCCTGGGTCCTGACAAGAAATTATTGAAGATGACCTTTTTGAAGATGACCTGATCGGCACAAAACCTAGTAGAGGGATGAGAACCAGAGAGGTGTTCCTCATCCCCAGCCACAACCCAAACACGTGGGAATTCAGCTTCCCCAGCCAGGAGTGAGTAGGGGGAAAAACCTCCAGCTCTGAGTCATATTTCCTTCCCCTGGGCTTGTGTTGGGACAGAGGGATACAGCCATGCTGCATGCTGGCTCAGTCTCACCACTTGGCTTGGCTCCTGCAGTGCAAGCACACTGCACATACTCTGTGAAGAGCCGGAAATGTGATTTTGTGCTGAATATCCTCAAAAGGAATCATTTATGTCTTCAAGGCAGAATGCTCATCTTAGCCATTTTCTTTTGGTATGTTCTCTGCATTGTCTGTTTGCAGTACAGCTCTTTCAGGGGGGTTACGTGCTAGTTTGGGGACCAGACTCTGTTGCTGAGTATTGCCAACACTCGCTCTGTCAGTCATGTTGGCCATGGTGGCTCAAGTGCCTCTCTCAGTCACAGGGATGAAGCCTTTTTGCTTTCCTAATGCTTCCGAGGTTGCACTGATGTAAATGAATTTGTCCCTTCTGTCATGCATATGAGTAAGTACTTATGACAGCATTCAGGTTTCTAGTCAAAATTTGTGGGGACAAAAAAAGGGCAAGTCCAGACTTGGTATTAATCAAGTTAAATGGTTCAGTTGCTACTCAGAGGTCTGATGGTCAACACAGCCATGTCATTGTCTGATTGCAAGAGCACCAAATGCCAACTCAGGAGCTGGTGCTCAGTTCAGCTCTGCATTCTCTAAAATTCACAGCATGTGTAAGGATGCTGTTCAACCAAACCCCAAAGGATTTGCCTGGTTGTCCTCATTCAAGCATGCTCACTGATCTACCTAGTGATTATGAGCAATATTTTCTTTTATAAATGTTTTTTACTTCCAAGAAAAGGTCCTGCAAATACTTTTTTCTTAAGCAGTAATGTCTATGTTTATGTGTTACATGAGGCAGATGTTGATTTAAAGCTTACTTGTTGCTCAGGGTATTTTTCAGTCCACCGAAAGGGGTTGATTAGTGTCCCCTAGCTGAACCATTTTCCCCTCTGTTGCTTTGACCCATTGATTTAATTAAGGGCTAATAAAGAAGGGCTGAAAGATTGTTAAAAATCCTTTTTTTTTTTTTCCCACAGATCTGACCTATGCTGGTCTGTCAATGCAATTTGACTCGCACATGCCCCCTTTAATATGTGAGCACACTGATACGGAGTTTGTCTTCTTTAAAGTCAGTTGTTTTTTTCCTGAATGATAGGTCAGATTTAATTTTGATTTTAACCAAAGCAAATGCTTTCCTGGAGACCTTCTACTTCAGTGAAAATAAGTAATGAAAAAAATAACCAAAACAAGTCACAATATCAAAAGGAAAGACCTTAAAAAGCTTAGTGGTGACCCTTTCTTTCTCTGTTTCCTTTCCCATCCTCCTCTTGCTAGCATGGAGAGAAAGAGAAATGAAAACTCAGGGTTTGTTTTTGTAACAAGAATGACTCAAAGTTTAGGAAATGTGGTGAGGTTTTCATTGAAAATGCTTGCTACTTTTCAACTTTGTGTCTTGCCTAGGTCCTTGTTAATGCTCAAAAAAATACTTCACAGTATTTTCACTTGTCATATTGCCAGACTCCTGTTTTCCTTTCCCTTCTTCCTCCCACCAGCTCTGCAGTTTGCTACTCTAGGGTGAGAAGGGCTGTACCCAGCGTGCTAATTTTGCCACTGAGCAGGCTCATCTGTATCTTGGAAAAAGGAGATAACCATGAATGTGCACCCTTACCACACTCTGCTTCTGTGGTAGGAGAGGACTTCTGGTGCTCCTCAGTGCTATCCCTGCTGATTGCAATGATGGTCTTCAGAAGAACAAAAAAAGGAAGAAAAGCCCCAGCTGTAACTTCAAGGAATGGCTCAATGCGCTATTCATGGCTTGAAAGAACAGCATTGCTATCCATAGTGGCAGTTTGTGTCTATGAACCTTCTTAGATGGCTCTCCTGCTCAGATTTCTGTGCTGCAGCTCATTAGCACGAGAGCTGCCTGTGGGACTGCAGCAGGTTTGTACTACAGCAGGATGTGCACTAAAATAAAAATCTGGTTAGGAGTCCTGATATCCCAGTGCAGCCTGGGCACTGGCAATTAAACCTGGATGAGAATAAGACACCTGGACTTTGGGACTCGTGGGATGAACATACTGCTTGCTGAGGGCTGTCTCTGCCCAGGAAAGCACTAAAACAGGTGTATAAATCCTACCGTGTTCAGTGGGATTTAGGCACCTGCTTAAACTTAAGTGCTTGTTTAGAGAGTTTCCTGAATGAAAGCCTGACAATTGTGCCCGAGAGTAACTTTTAAATTAGTTTTAATTTGCTCATCATAACCAGCTGTCATGAGTGTGTGTGAAAAAGGGTTTGATTCTGGAAAGATGAAAGACTTCCCAGGCCCTTGGCTTTTATGTAAGCACCCTTGCTGGATGGCCAGCATGCTGCTGAGCTGAAGCAGCCCTGTTTTTATTGTGTGTTGCTCTGTGATCCCGCTGAGGCTGCAGTGCCAGCCTGGCAAACTGCCCTGCCAGCAGCTGACACCACCCACCTGCACCTCACCACCAGGGTCCCATCAGAGGCAATCTGCAGGCTGCAACTGAGGAGGAGAAAGTCCGTGCTGTATTTAGTAGGTGAGTGATAATGAAGGTTAGAGGAATGAGAGAGGGGGAGAGGAGATTTGTGTCCAAGTGGAAGAGTCAACTGAACATCCCACTTGGAAACATAGCAGTCCTTTTGTGCCACAGGAGTCAGAAAGCTTCACGAGCTTTTTCTTTTAGGATTTTCTTCCCACTCTATAATCCCTTCCTTGTTACAATAGAGTTTGAGGATAAACTTGAAAATAAATCTAAAGTTACATTTACACCCATCACTGGCAAAGGAAAAACAAAATCCAGCAAAATCAAATTACTACTTAATTCTGTATGTGCACGTTTATATGCATCATCTACTTAAGACAAGCAGGCCTGTGCCCATGTAGCTGAGAGTTATTTTGTTTTTTTCTTTAAATACATGGTTAATTATTCAATGGATGATACCACTGCTGTGTACTCAGAAAGACTAAATTTGCAATTAAAACATTTTAAAGGCTTTCTTTTGTAGAGTCCTTAGGTAATTAAGCTGAAGTGCCAGAACATTTCATATATAAATGTACTGAAGCAGTGGTAGCTGATGTAGCAGTTAAGGTCAGGTAGAAACCAACCTTGCATTTAGAATCTTTTTTCCAGTATCTCAGTTGAAACCTCCCTAAATCTAAATTAATCTTCCAGAAATGTATGGGAAATTTGGTTTATGAGAGGAAAAAAGGTCTTGCTTTATTACCATAGTCTATCAGTCTTCCCTCAGCGTGACTCCATTCATTTTGCAATGCGTGGCTGTTCAGAATTGCCACAGCTGAACTTCAGAAGAATATTGCTGAAACAAAGCATATCATGGGAACAGTCACGTTGGGTGCCCCCACCAAGGCAGGAGTAGGAGCTCAGCCCTGCCTGGCTGTAGCCCAGGGGGCTGGGGGCAGGTGTAGGGGAAGCCTTTGTGTGGCCCTCAACAAGGGACTTGGGGACAGCATAATGCTGAAGGTGGAAATTACAAAACTGGGGGCAAACTTGGCTTCACTTCTGTGTCCTGCTGCTGTGGCCTGTTCCCCTCCCTAAAACCCTGCTTGGGCTACAGCTTCCCTCTTTGCCTCCTGAGGCTGTTCCTTCCCTTGCAGTCTTGCTTCCTCTCCTCCTTGCCAAGTACACTGACTCCAGCCTGATCTGAAAGTTAATTTTAACAAATTATATCTTGGGCCAAGCCAAGTTAGGATCTGGAGATAGGACACTCTGTGGGAAGGGAGCAGGGTGGGGTGGAAGGGAGCATGAACGCTCAGCCTTGTAATACGTGTGAGAGCTGATGCTCTCTGAGCAATTGAGTGCTTATTATTATTTCTCTTGGATAGGTCACCTGGGAGTGGAGGAATTTTTCATTATAAATTAAAAAGAAATCTTTTATAATGCTCATTTCTGAAAGAAAAAAAAAAACCTACCTCATCATGGAAGCAATTAGATGGAGGACACATTGAAAGGAGTGATTAGTTGTTAATTTTTGATCTGTTGGCCCTGACAGAGGGGGGTTTTGTCAAGGATTTCTTTTAAAGGTGTCTTTCATATGCCTGTAGTCCAAGGTTACTTCTCATTCAATAGCAATTACCATATGTCCATTACATGCTGGAGACTGCTTGAGGTGGATGCAGTGGTCCCCATCAGAGCATGTGTCAAGTCAAAGTGCCAGCAGCTGTGTGAGCCACAGGATAATTGTTCCTATCCGTTTCTTCTCTTTTCCAAGTCCCAGTAAATGTTCTAGGGAATAACTTCCCCCTTCCTTGATGCAACCTGAAAGTGCAGGCCTCCAGTTTGCATTTCAGGTTCCAAGTCAGCCGTGTCTAGATTTGAACAAGAAGCAAGGAGGATAATGGGTCAGATGTAAGTAAGAAGTAAAACTACTGTTGAAATAGGTTTTCTTTCTTTCTGCCCATCAGATTACAAACCTTAGCCCCATCATCACTTAAAAAAACTAATCTGTAGCAGCAAACCGTGCATAACTGCTCTATGGTATGGAAACCGACTAACCAGACACCACAATACAAAAAAATACACACATTGTACCTCAGAAAAATGTGGGGCTGAAAACATAGGAAAAATGCAGTCTTGTTAAAATGTGGACGTGGTCCAGTAATAGAATGAGTAGGGAAACTTGAATAGATCAGAGTCAAAAAACACTCTGCCTAATTCTTGAGGTTTTTTATTTGCCATTCAGCTTACATCAGTGTTAACATCTACTGAGAAATGCAGCCATTTACAATTTGCAGTTCAATGTGTTACTTTAATTAGTATGAAAATTAAAGGGCAACTATAGGCCAATGTGAATGATTATGGAAATACATGTGCATCACATGCTATGCTCTCATTTAATTAATTGTCTTGTAAACTATATCAAGCACTTTAAGTCAGTTGCTGAGTATAACAGCTCTATTTTAAATAACCACTTAATACTTAACAGGATGTGGAGAAAACACTAGCACACGACTGCTTCTCAAGTTTCAGCGTCTGAGATTTTTTTAAAGCTGACCCAAGTCAACCCAAAGAATGTTTAACACCCTGTGTCTGCACACAAGAAACTCTGTGATGTACAGACATTCAATTACATTTTTTAAAAAGTGAGAAACATTTTGCAAAATAGTGACTTTAGAAAACTAATTGGCAGCAGCAAACTTGAGAGTCAAAAGCCAAAAGCTAGAGGGGACCTTTTACTACAGTAACCCTAGTCAAGGAAAATGAAAATAAAAGCATCTTTGTTTCTCAGTCAAATAAGCTGATTAAGAAATAAAACATTTTAACATGCTTTAAATGCAGCATTAATTATTTATATGTAAAAAAATTAAAGCCAGGTTCCATGAATTACACTTTGTGTGTGTGAATTGAATGTTACGGGAATACTAATCCTTTTACATTCATGCCTTACTTCATTAGGCAAAACTAAATATTAAGGGCTCTATTCATTCAAAAAATTCTTAGGCATTCAAGTCACACCTTTTCTATGGCTTTTTTTTTTTTTTTTTTTAAGAGTATAATTTACAGCACTGATTTTTAGGTATGATTCAGAAACAACTATCTACTTCTACAGGATGGGCTCTAGTAAAGAGATATGTTTACAAAAGACCACAGATACAGTGATGGGTCTTGCTTGTCATCGGTGAAAAAGTCCAGAGTAAGTCATATTGTATGTTCTCAAAGCTGGTGTAACATAGGAAATCAGATGCATTACTAGCAGGGAAGCTCTGAAATCTCTGAACATTTTTTTCCTATAGATGGGTTAACAAACAATTCCCCCCCCCACACACAAATTTTTTGTTTCCAGTGAGAAGCACTGGGCAGTGCTTTATTCAGGTGAATGAAGAAAAAAGGTCATTTACTCATGCAGATGTGTTCAGGGATGTATTTTTCTATTTTCCATCTATGTCCATTTTAGCAATGGTGTGTCCGATGCTTGGCTCCCTGAGGGGAGAGTCCATCCACTAAAGCTGCACTGATCTGTGGGATGTGGTTAAACACCCCCTGGGACTGAAGCTGGGAGCATCAGAGTTGGTTGTCTGCATTTCTTTTGAAAGCAGACCCATGAGTTAAGGAGCTTGTGCATGAATTAATTGTTTTGCTATTACTTGTGTGAAAAAAATAAGAATCAAACTCTGGTTTGTTTCAGCTTCTTTCCGTGGGTGTTTTGTTGTTGTTTTTTACAGACTGAAGAGAGGAATGGCTAGAACTGTGCAATGATGATCATGTTGAACTTTCTAAATAATTAGAAGATTCACTTAACATTAAAGTAGTAACTTTAAAGGAGAAGGGGCTTGGGGGGAAGAGAGAGAGAAAGGGGAGGGGGAGGTGGGGTGGAAAGCAAGAAATTATTTTAAAAGGGTTGCCCAGAAGCTTGCAAATTGTCAGCTGGCTGAATTTAAATAAACTTTTGGGAAACAAAATATTGGGAAGTAGGACAAGGTGTCAGATGGTGGGGTAAGATTGATGTATTTAATAGTTTAGTTAATATGGATCAACATCTGCCTTTAGTTACATCTGCACAACCCCCTGACTTCAGCAGTGTTGTACTTTTGCAACCAAGTTTGGACCGATGTTTTTAAATAGGCCCCAGTGCAGAATATCTGCAGAGAGCCTGCGGTGCTCAGTGCTGGTGTAATCAGGCAGCTCTGGAGAGAAGGAGTAATACAATATGTTATTGTTTCTCATGTAATTTTTAAAATACATTGAGGAGTAATATATTTTTTATAATAGGGTGCTCCCTGTCTCTTTAAGCAACTGTCAGATGTAGGATGTCCTCGTGCCAGAATGCTACAGTCTGCTCCCTCTGTGCAATTGTTAATTAAATCCATCCCTTATTGTAGAGCCTGCCTAGTCTCTTACCCATTCTGCTTATCTGTGATACCAGATGATGCTCAGTAATTCATGGCCAACCTGCTCCCACCTTCAATAGGGCCTCCTGTGCACTGACCTTAACCAGCTTCACCTTTTCATTATTCCCAAGGAGAACAGAGCCCCGAAGGTAACAGTTTTATCAACTTTTCCTGTTGACCAGATGACGGTTCAGTGATAAATAAATGGAGTGTGCTTGAGCTGGAGGCCTCCCACACGCCATCACTCCCTGTCCTCTGGCTCCCGCCGCCTGCCCAGACACAGAGCTGTGCATGGAAAGGGGACTGTCCTCAAAAGGGACCGCAGGCTGCACTGCTGCTGCCAGGCAAAAACCACCTTTGCTTATCCAGGTAATGCTACTCTGCTACTCACCATATCAGCTGAAAAGTTTCTCTGCTTGCTATTGGGCTATGCCACCTGAAAATCTCTTTTCCCCAGTGGTAAGGCTGATATACAGGAGCTGGTAGGAATATTTTCATAGCTGACAAGCTGTTTCCCATGAACAGTGTCAAAGATTTAAAAGCCACTTCTGCAAATAGGACTTTCTGGCAAATATAGTCTAAGCAAATCTTCTATTATTACCATATGACTAGAAACACTCCTAGAGTTCTCCTAAAAATGGGTACTGTACCAGCAGAAAGCAATATTCTGTTGGCCTGTACATTGCCTCAAGGGTATTTACTATGGTAATAAGATTGGTAATTCATCTCCTAAAATCACTGGGAATACAAATACTTTTTTAAGTAGATGGTATCTTGATTACAATTGAGCCAGGAGCATTCTTAAAGCTGCCTGTTTAGGCTACAGATCTTTTAAAGGCAAAGGACTGGTAAGCACAAGAACATCGTGTTTCATAGCTACCTTACATTTTCAGCAATTCACAGTAGATGCACAGCACATCCCTTGACAAAATGGGCATGTACAAATAAGTCAGGAAATTATGCCTGTTGAGTGTTTTTTTTCTTTCCGTAGAACTGTAATGAAAAGAGAGATAAATCTCCTTCCATATCTAAATGATTGGTTAGAACAAAGGAAACAGAGAGAAAGCCATGCTCTAACACCACATAGGGCCATTTGAACCCCATTGTCCTGGGAGATGCAGTACCAACATCAGTTAAGAGACAGCACTGACCCAGAAAAATAAAAAGGGGAAATATCTGGAGGTAAAATGATTTGCTTCATCAGAGTAGGCCAGTGTTGGAGAAGTATCCTGTGTTCTTGAGACTGTTGTGTCCTACCATCTGCTAGCTCACAAACTCAGCAGGCTTCTTCTCTGGAAGTCCTGGAGGCAGAAGCTGCCAGTCTTGCTCATCTGCTTTTGTTTGTTTGTTTACAAATCTGATCAAGAGAAACCATGGGTTTATAACAAAGGCATAGAAATGGAAGTTTAAAGATGCAGTTTCTAATCCTGAACTCTGTCACAGGAAGTGTTCACAGAAAGGATGATACAATTTAGAGATACAGAGATTCATCCAATTGGTTTATTTGAGGAAAAACATAGTCTGATTTCTGAGAATCCAAAAGCAGTGCCCACAGCCATGGGCCAGTAAAGTCTCAGATGGTCCATAGTATTTCACATTGGTGATGTGGCATTGAAGGTGAATCACAGAAGAACAGATCTAGAAGTTGCTAAAACAGATGTTCTCTAGTTTGCCAGGAAGCCTGAGCCCTTAATGAGGACATGTGACTAAAATGGAAAGCATTAGCAGTTTCCCTGCCAAATGTTGTTCTGTACTTTAAATTCATCAACACCGCTCCTTCTTTGCACAGTTAAGTTGAATATCACTGAGGTGTGTGCATATTTGATGAGAGAAATAGCTCTTTATATATTGTGCTCTTTATATATTTCAGAAATTAAAGATTTTTCAGCAGGCACGATTCTGCCTTATGAGCCAGAATTTTCCCTCTAATTTTTTCTGCAGTCATGGAGCATAAACATTTGAAATAACTTTCACCAGCTTGATCGCTGTTGTCAGACAGAGTACAAATGCAAATGAAACTAGTAATTTTTGCTGAAGTTCTCTAGATTCCACTAGAATGTATGGAATTGTCTTTCATTAGTTAACAGTGCTTAACACTTATGTAGCAATTTCCATCCTCAGTGACAAGCTTATTAATCAGTGCAACACCTCTGAAAGGAGCATTGCTATGTATTCCTACTAGAGTGTGAAATTTAAAATGTATGGATGTGCTGTGGTCAAATAGCCGAAGAAATCTTGGTTTCTACTTTGTAAGTTTGTGGTTTCTGTCCCCTGATTAGACCAGGCTCCTTTGACACACAGACCCCTTTATGCATTTAATAGATCAAGCTCCACTGGGTTTAGAGCCACACATCAGCATGGCCATACTCTGACTTTGAAATGTGGCGATAACAGAAACGTTTTCTGTAATTGCTGCCTGGAGGACCTGAGATGGGGATACAGCACACTGCTGTGATTTGCTCTTTGCAGCTTTGTTAAGAGTTGCAGGAGCTGGAATGTGTCTTTCCAGTGCATGGTAAAGAGGGTTGTGGTAAATGACCAATGCCTTTTTTCATGCTAATACGTGTGACCCTGTTAGGCTAACAAAGAAGTCAATCCTGACACAGCGATGATCATTTTGTCTAGAGTGAAATCCATAGGATTCCCTCACCTCTCTTCCATGCCTGCCCTTGTAGGACACTTAGGGTACTGTTGATTGTCTCTCCTCACAACCAAGAAAGTATCAGATGAGGGTGTTTTCTGCTTGCTACATCCTAGGGAAAAAAAAAAAAGAAGAAGTATTTCTATCCAATAGGCTTGGTTTGGGAAATGAGTTTTGCTCAATGTTACCAGCTCTGCAGAAGCCACCAGGCAAGTGCAGTGCAAAAGGCCTCCTATAAAGGGTGTAACAAAAGATGAACCATTTCTGTTGGTGACTAGAGACATATCAATAAAAATCAACTCCTGCATATATCAAGTAACTGATAGTTAGTTTGAAAGCTTTTTCACTTCCCTGTTAGTACCATCCAACTGCAATAAAACACATGAATTTCTCCGGTACCCTTGCAGATACACACCCTCCCACCCCCCCATACTGCATGTAAGAAGAGTTTCAAGAGTTTTTTTTAAAAAGTACAGGGAATTTTTGGTTTTAAAAAGCTCAGTCGATTGCTTTTAAAGATGAGAATGTCTAAACGGTAGCAGGAGGGGAATGTCTCATTGCTTCGCTCTGTTGGTCGGCACCCTGTGAGACTGTCAGCAGCCAGGCTTGAATCAGCTTGCTCAGGGGTGACAGGCCTGATGTGCCCTGCCAGCCAGGAGAGGAGCTTTTGGGATGTCTGAAGAGAAGACTTCAGATGACAATAACTACCTAAAAATTCGCCCCTCTGGCAAGTCCAGCAAGCATTGTCCCCGTGCTGGGTACCTTGACAGGACAGAGCAGGGCTGTGGGCCGAGCAGCGCAGGCTCCCACACCCCTGTGCGAGGCATAGGCTGCAGTCCCATTCTCACTGTCTCCTCAGTAGGTAAGTTGGTACTGCCCATGGTTTGGGGTTGAGGCTTGTAGCTGCTTCTGTCCCTCGTGGATACTGAGTCTGGCCCCTCAGGGCATCTGGTGTTTCGTCTTGTGCTGTTAATAGGAACCGATTGCTCCTGTGGGAAAGGACTCTGTTTTGAGGATTTGTGCATCCAGACATTGTGAAACATTCATATCTAAAAGCAATATATGAGTTTTATATGAGTTTGTATGAGAAGTGTTTTATGAGTTTTTATGACCAAACCTGTATCTGTTTCATTGCCTCATGCTCATAAGAAATCTTGTGTCAGCTGTGGGAAGCCCACAAACCTAGGAGAAGTCGAGGGCCTTCTAGAAACACTTTCTGAGTTTAATTTTATATTTAGATGCTGTTCCTTCCCACAAGAGAAGGAAATCCAGGTTCATGAGACTTCAAGTCTTGGGAAAGGACCTAGAAAATACCAAGGTCGATCTGCTTTGTCCACACACAGACTGTTTGGAAATTGATTCCAGCTACAAGGCTTGGATTTGGACCTGAGTCCAAATAATCCTTAATTCAAAGGTGAGACATTTATCCTAAGGATGTCAATGTGATTTCTAAACTGGATGAGGGTCTATGCTGTGTTTAAAACCGCAGATTTTTAGTTTGACCTATAGGTAACATAAAGATAGGTATTAACTGCGAAGTCTAAATTTCTGGAAGTCTCTCTCTCAGTAGTTCTTATTAAATTCACTACTCCAGCATAATGTAGCTTTCTGTTCTAATCATAGCACTGCTGTACATGGGCATGGCACATCAAAGGGGTTACCTGGCTCTCACAGCAGAATCCTCCTTAGATTTGCTCACTCTAGGGACTCACACCAGATTTCCCCGGTTCTGCACACAGGCCAGATTTTCAGCTCCCTTTTAATCTTTGACAATTTGAATTTATATGGAAAACTTACAGGTGACAGTCTGGCTACATTGAGAGACAAGTAGGATAGAAACCATGTCAGAACAGTCCCTGAAAGTCCTACGATGTGCTTAAAGCATTTCAAGAGAACCCTTGATCCGAAGTATCAAAGGGTTACAGTAAGATCAAGAAGAATTAAAACTGATGGTGTGCCAGAAATCACGTGCAGCACAAGGTCATTACTCACCCTCGTTAAAGTGGTCTCAGTACTGTGGCCTGATCTGAAGCTTAATTGAAAAGTTTCAAATCATGCATTATAACGAAGACAAGATAGCCACTGCCCATTCTACGACCCCTGCTAAAAAAGGCAGATCAGTAATAGGGAAGAAATCTAAGCAATTGCTTGAGGATAATCAAGGCCTAATGAGGTATCCACTTCAGTCTTTCAACGGTGGAGGAACCTCTTCCTGGCACTGGAGAGAATGCAAAGGCTGATGTGAGCAGGTTCCTGCATCCAGGGAACAAGCCATCTGGCCAAAGTCACTGTCCTTGGCAGTGGAGGGAATACCGAGGGCGACGCAATATCCGTGGTGCAGGTTTGCAGCTGTACAAAAGGTTAGTGCTATAGCCAGGCAAGCCTCTTCTCAGCTGCCATCTTTTGCAATCATTTTCTGTTACCCCACACCTTGGCCCAAAGTGATCAAAGGAGCCCATCAGGTCTGAATTATTAGTTGTGTTAGGAACCAAGAGAGTGGCAATAGGAGATACGTGACTGCTGATGTTATCAATTTTCCCTTAAAAATTCACAAAACCCCCAAAATTCGTTGATGTTCAGCTTAAGTGTGATGATAACAAACTGCAAGTCACAATTAACCAAAGAAATCAAGTATCTCCTTGCCATCTTCCTCTTTTTTTTTTCTTTTTTTTTTTTCTTTTTTTTTTTTGTTCTATTATCTCTGTGTTGTAGCAGAGAGGTCAGAGCCCATATCCACATGATTATCTCCACATCCAGCTGTCAAGTTGTGAAAGCTGCTCTTCCTGGGCTACTGCTTGGGCAGCCATACTAAAGGGTTTGCATATGCCTTTGCCCAACGAGCAGTTAGAGAGTGAAATCACCTTTCAGTCCTCAGAAGCCAAATGGTTTTTCAACTTTTTACAATAGCCATTTTAACCAATTTTAACCCATATCTGTAGGATGTGCTTTTGTCAGGAGAGGATATCTCTCCAGATTCATATCTGTTTGCTGAGCATGTTTGCTTGCCGTTTCTAATCTCTCCTGTTTCGATAAGATCTCCCTCCTGTCTTGAAATACATTAGCCATGGAAAGCTAGACTAGATAAAAACATTGTACAGGGTTTTGGGTTCAGTGACAGAGGACAGCCTTCAGTGATGGATTTGCTTAAAAGCATCATACTCAATGACAACTCACAAAAATTGTTTAGTGCCATGGGACATTTTCTTTGGCCTTCAAGTTCCCCCCTAATTTCAAGTGCCTTTAAAATCAAAGTACCTACTTCCTTTGCTATGAATCCTGCTTTAATTTTCTTTTGCTTTTTCATGTAATTTCCTTCAACTTTAAACATGCAGCCTGAAAAAGAATGCTAACATGAAGGAAAGGTACAGTAAAATAATTAAACCCCATTTGTGTAGCTCGTTGGGTAGCTCTCTTGAAGAACATGAGAGGTGCAACTGGCTTCCTTGGGACACCCTCAGACTTAGCATTAAACCATGTGTTTTGCTGATGTAAGACTTTTAATATATGACATATGGCATCAGCTCTACAAAATATTACTTGCTGGCCGACAGCCCTGCTTCTGTCTGTTCCTCACAAATTAATACTGTAAGTTTGTGTGAGTAAAAAGGCTGTCATCACCAGCGCCCATGGTCACTGCAGGCTGCACCCACCAGCCTGAGGACTCTGCACCTGTACTTTCCTCAAGAGGTATTTGTGTGTTAAGCTGCTGGTGCTGCCCGTGGAAGCAGTGACTGAGCAGGTCTGCCTGGGGTGGAAGCGGTGCCGCTTTGTTTCCACGTCTCCAGGCCCAACACTGGAGCATGGGGCGCTGCCAGATGAGGACTGGAGCCAACACTGGGGCCAACAGTGGGGCCAGCAGTGAGAAATGGGCTGGCTGCACCAGGCTGTGTCAAGAGGCATTTCTTGATATATTGTTTCTTGTTAACAACCATTGATTGATTTAGCCATTTACAGGATTTTTTTCACTCCTTTTTTTTTGTATATGAACAAGGACAAAATACAGATGGAGAGATGCCGGGTGTGTCTCAGGATCAGGTACCTGCCTACTCAGGAGTCTGCAAAGCTCAGCTAGGGCTGATCATTTTGAATTCAGGATTGCATTTTCCTCATCTGTTCCTGGCAATACAATTGCCTGCTCTTTTCTTAGGTCATTGCACCATTCAGACGTGTCATTAGGTCTCATCTTGCAATACCTTAGGTTAGGGATAGTTGAGCCTTAGTTTGTCTGTGTTACAGGTATTCTGCATGTGTGCATGCAGTGTTTGTGATGGGGCCACTGACCATGGACTGGCCATTGCTGGTTTGGCTAGGAAGGATAAGAAAACCTTCCAAAGAACTTCTTATGGAGGAGGAGCATGAAAGTGAACCTTGTGACCAATATGCAAACCCCTGTGTTTGCTGAGTTTTAAGTAATGGGGGCAAGAAAGTTCTGATTCTTTTTAAAAATACAGATCCTGGAATCCATGTAGCAAAAACCAGGGCAGTTGAGTTATCAGTGGCTGATGAAAATATGAGAAAAGTAATTATTGTTTAGTTCTATTAATAAAATGGTACTGCGGCTCAAAAGGAAAAATAGAAAGTTGCCAAAGAGAGCCCAGTGAATACTTCAGGGGAAAAGTAACTTCTATTATATGAATCAAAATATCAGTTTGTGTGCTTAGCAGAGAGCTCTGGACAGTTAAGGAAATTCAAAACAATTCCATATATCCCAGTCCAGGATGGAATTAAACTGTTGTAAAGCTTCCCTGAAATCCAACATCTATCTATTATGTAAGCATATTTAGATTTCATTTTGAAATGGTTGTTAAAGGCTATCCTTTGGCTGCACTCTATCCTTCTTTCTAACTTTTTTTTTTAATTGTTGAACTCTGAGATTTTTATGCTAAAAAGAATGTACTTTCAGAACCAGATATGTCTGAATGACCAGTTACAGCATGTACTAACCCTGAGAGATATCCATTGCATTTGCTCCCCTCCTCCAATTTATTTGCTGTTTTTACAATCATGCCTTGCATTAATGTTCTACACTTAGCTAAACTGTGTTATGTTTTAGATGTATTTTTGTTTTGTCTAAAAAATTTCAAAATTGGGATTAAGTATTCAAGATGTAAACTCTGTAGCAGGAAAATGGTTATCAGATTCATATAAAATAACTGGGCAATAGAAATAACTCTGAGCAGAAAGCATTTTTTTCCCTTAGAATTAATTTAGAGGGAATTTAATGCCTGTGAAAGGTGCTGGATTGCAACATCAGAGAACTGAAGCTGCTATTTAACCACAGAGCAGTTACAGGATGGGAGATGGCTTTACAAGATTCCCCATGAGGGTTGACAAAATATTTGTTTCAGGTTTGGTGCCTTTCATCTAGCGGGATCAACCAAGATTTCATGTGTTGCAATGGTTGCTCTCAGGTTGTTAGCTTTCACTTGGGTGATGGAGAGAGCCCTTGTGTAAAAAATGAGGGGATTTTGCTTTTGTGATAGCTGACTAACATTTATAATATGACTAAAGCTAAAAGACTAGATTTAGTCCAGCTGAGCTGGCACATCATTGTAAGGAACTGTTGTGAGTAACAAATTCAAAGTACCAGGTGCATCCATGCTGTCCCTGCCCTGTGCCACAGAGGCAGATAGAATTGGAAGGGAAGGAAAAGGCAAACTCTGGGGCCTGCACCCCAATGCACACTCTGCCACCAACCCTGCAGTGCCCCTGGGCATGGGGCAACCGTGCTTGGACCACCTCAGAGGGACTCTCAGACCCAAGTTTGTGTCTTTTGCATTCTCTTGCCACCTGTTTATCAGAGGAAGGATGAGAGTGGCAGGCTCTAAGCTGTCACTATTGGAACTATGCCAGGTTCAGGGTCCAATTCTCGTTTTTTCCTCTTTTTCTTCCCCCCAACATTTCCAGAATAGTTACCTCTGAAGGCCCATGTATTGTGTCCATGGGTTGTAGGTCTCAGTAGTCAGGTTATTATTACACAGGTATAGACAATATCAGGTGTGCTAACTGCTAGTCTTGCCAGCTGCAGAAGACACTGAAGACCATTTCTCATGATAGAGGATATGCTTCAATTTATATTTTCTGCTTAGTTAAATTAATATGTTAGGTGTTGATGTTTTTTACTGACTTCACAAGGAGGGAGAGAAGGCGATAGCCTCAGGGTAGTTCTAATTTCACACAAAGGCAGAGACTTTCACAGGACTACCTGCCTCCCCTGAGCTCATCAGGAAAAGCAAATCACGCTTTTGATGTGTCCCAGGTCTCGCAGGCCCACATGGGGTGTAGCAGGCTGTCCACCATGGCTCTGCTGCTCTCCCAGCAAGGCCAGCTGCACGACATCCACGGCTGAAGGGACCAATGCACTTGTTACTGTAACGCCAAGTCAACTTATGCATAAGCCCATTAGGAACCAGTTAAAAGTTGTTTTCCTGGGAAGCTACATTCTTCTGCTAGTTGTGGTATGTTGGACAGAGGCTGCATTCCCTCACGCTGGAATTTCCTGCATTAGCACTGCACAGGAGTGGGTTTATTTTGTAGTCCTTGAGATTTCTGAGCTTCATGGGTTTCACATCCTTTATGCACCATGAAACAAAGATCTGGTTTCTACTGAGGCATTGCAGAAAGGATGAGCATCTGCTGACTTGTTTGTCTTCTGAAAACTGACGCCCTCCAAGATCAGAGGTGAACCAGTCTGGGATCATTTCACTGAAGACTGAGGTAATTACTGACACAGCTCGCATGTAGCTCACATAGGCTTTTTGCACTAATTTTTAGAGCTAAAAGAAACATTTCCTTTTTCTGTTGTCAATTTAGACCCTGGTGTACTGCTGAGGGAGCTCATGTTGCTTCTGTTTTTGCAGGAATACAGTGGTTATAATCTATGAAACACTAAACTAGGCCAAGGCATGGGCATCCTGCTTCAACATGTCCCACCCTAAACAAGCTTGTCATCTGGGCTTGTGGCCTCAGTACCATAAATGCAATGTTATAGGTTCACTTTGTGATGAGAGCTTTTTAGAGAGGCCTGTGGAATCTCTCTTCTCTAACTCATGTGACTCCAGCCCAGCTGTGCTATTCCCCCTTCTTTACTTAATCAAAATTGCATGTCATATATACAGCCCCCAAATTTACAGCTTTATTGAAATGGAGACAGGTTATATAAGACTTTCTGCATTAAAATGTGTAATAAGTTACAATATATTGAGTTTTGTGAAAGAGTGGAAAATATCTGTTTGGTTTTGGAAATACTTTATAGAGTTATTTAGATGCCAAGTTTTTCATTGTTCTACTAATGTCTTCCTGGTCTGCAAGGTTTTAAAAGATATAGCTAAGAAATTTTGCACTGTGTTGTTGTCAGGTCTCAGACTTTCACAGGAAATAAAGTGGCAGATGTGATTCTGTAAAATAGCTTTCCCAAAATTGTCCCAGCCCAACTCTCCACCCCTCTCCTTTATGCACTTCCTCACCTTAAACTGCTCTTACTGAATCAGTTTGCCAGGGATTCTGAGTAACTGGTGAGGTGGACTGAAATGCTCATTTTTTCCAGTATTTGTACTTTATGACTAATCTACATTATTGGTTTAGGATTTTTTCAACCTAAGGATACTTTCTATCTTAATTGTATGCTAACTAACATTTTTGTTTTGTGGAGGATTAATATTATGTAAACTGTAGGCTTACCTCAGCCATGCCTTTCCTATACCTGCAGCCCAGAAAACCAATTGGTTTTTCTCCCCAGTGTGATTCTTCGGCTTCCCAGCAGGCCAACATGAATTTTCAGAATTGTCACAGAGCTCTACAAATACCCAGTCAAACTTCCCCCACCCAAACCTTCTCAAGAGTGTCTTTCTTTTATATCCTTACATTCTTTTTTATTAAATTTGCCTTGGTAATCAATATGTCCCAAACCTGTGGAGTGTCTTGGTGGGAAATTTCATCAGCATCCCCCTCAAGGAACACTGCTCTGCTCTTATGTCCCTGCTGCAGATCCCTGTGAAAGAGGATGCCAGAGCACTGACTGATCTCATCTCTCCCAAGCACTAATTTAATTTGCAAAGTGTTGTGGTTTTTTTTTTTTTTAAGTGTGTGAACTTTCCTTACTCTGTGTTCTTGAAACATGAGTCAATGCTCTGTTTTCATCTGTGTGGCCTCAGTATGTATCCTGCCTTTGCATGAAAAGCCTTCCAAGCTGTGTGGCAAAGACAGTATGAAAAGAAATAGCTGTTCAAGCAATGAAATTAAATTTCCTATGGGTCCCACTGACCAGAAATTTGCAGTGGTCCTTACCAGTGACACCCTCATTGGTGCTAATGGCCAAGCCACCACACTTGGGTGGCTGTGTCTAGAAGCTCTGTTTTGATCACTGAAAACTAACTGAAGGTAAAGCAGAGCAGTGGGAAACAGCTGAGCTGTGGTGCACTGTTCACTGCAGGTACAGAGCCAGGCCATGGCCTGTGTGCTCAGGCAGGGGGCTGGTGAGATCCTGCTACGTAAATACAAACAGAACCATGGTAGTTTATAATTTTCATTGAATTCTTGTGTTTTTTCCTATCTAAAGTTCATTCTTATTATTTGTGTTTGAAACAATCTGGCCTTTAAATCAAGAGTTAATATGGCTCTGTGCATTATCCTAGCCAAGCTGGGGTTTGAATTTCTTGTTTAAAATTCCCCTTGTTTGATAATTTCAGCTGAATAGTTTTAATGACTTCTTGTTGTGACCCATGGTGCTGTACAGTAGGCTGCACATCACTGAGAGGGTTCAGTCTAGAGGTAGCTGCACTTCAGTGCCAAGGGAAATAATAACTGGATGGATGGAAAGCATCTGGGATTGATGTGGTTTAAAGGTGCTGTTCATGCAAGCTATTATCAAAGAGGGAGTTAGGGATGAGATTCATTCTTAAAATGCAGGTGCTCTCATGCTTTCTCTGACAGATGTGTTCCAACAGTGTTTTGAATTCTGTTTAAATTTTGAAAGAGCTAAACCTTCAGGCTCTTCTCTTCCTTTCTTAAATTCATTTCCCTGTTTAGATGAAAAAGAAACATTTTGCAACTTACTTTAAACTTTCTTCAAAAGAACTGTTGGAAAAGGAACATTTCATGTGAAGCACATAAGCTATAAATGAGTGCTAAGCACAGCAGAAGCAGCGATTTTAAATGTGCTAATGGACAGACATTACACTGTAGGAATTTACCTAAGAGAAAACCTGAGATGTGGAGGGCCTGCCAGGTGAGGATAAAACCTCAATAAATGAGCCAAATGATAGAAAAGTATTATCAGAGTAAAGAGTTGTACATGTGAAATAAATACTGAAATGGGGAAATAGTGCCAGCAAAGATACTGAAAAATGGAGAACATTTTGGTTAAGTGATGCAGGAGCATGTACACACAGCCCATATTGAAAATGCAAGCTCTCAGGGAGAGAGATCTCTCTCTTTTTTGCTCTCTCCCTGCCTCATTTGGCTTTTTTTCCCCTGCTCATGATGTAACGTAACAGAGTTTACAGCATTGATGGGCAAAGCTCCTTCCACCTAAATGTGCCACAGACTTTTTCATAGGGCTCTGTCACATGTTTTCAGGTGTGTCCTTACCTCAAAGTTTCCAACAAACTCTTTTCCTCAGACAATTTTTGATTAATTTTGTAGGTCTCCTGGCTGGTGGTTGGTTTCTCTGGCTGTGTGAAAATAGCAAAGCAAGTGGGTTGAGGTTTGCATGATTTGTGAATATGAGGGGGGGAAAAAAAGGAACAGACTAAGGAAAAGAAAATACCCCAAAGGAAAGAAATAATGGGCAATATATTTCCTTTTGAACTTTTTCAAATCAGCCTCTGGAAAAGGTGTCATAAAGCCCCCAGAAATGAGTAACAGCACAGGGACAAAGAAAACTCTGTTACAGATGTCCCTGCAAGTCTATGAGCAAATTGTTTTTTTCTAAATAACTCCAGAACATTACATGGCCTTAACAAGTTTCCCAGGACAGGAACTCCTAGTTTATTACTTGCTCACATTGTCATCAGAAATTAATTTTGTCCCTGAAAGACAAATTGGCTGGTAGCTTATGAAGTTAAATTGAAAGAACAAGTGAGCATCTGTTTCTTCTGCATTTTGTCTCCTTGGTGTCTTACATATAAATGAATCAGAGTGTTCAAACTTAAATTAAGATCTTTGGCTAGATAAACAGTTAAAACTGGTTCCCATAGCTACCTCTCACACATAGCTGTGATTGCATTATAATCCCCTAGTAATCAGGTCTAAATGAAAGAAAGATGATAAGGGTGCTATTTTCAGTTTTCAGTACTGATTTTTATTAGCTCTCAATCAGATCAGGACTGCTTTGCCTTTCATCACATTGTGGCAGTGTTTGTAGAATCATTAGAGTAATAAAGTGTAAATCTTACCAAGGTGCATTTTTCTTGAGGTGTTTTATATAACGAAAACTCTGAAGATTACATTGGCAGGTACAGGAAAGATTTGTTTCTGCAACTAAAGTGAGGATATAATGTATGCTGCATTCATTTATTCTTTACTCAGGCGAATAGCTAATGAATTACTTTGCTGAGGTAAAACAAAAAATAAAAATATCCAAAGAATCAGCCTGTCTGAACATGGTCCTAATATACTGTGTATTGCCAGTACTGAGTTTAGTAGGTTTTTTTAATTTGCCTTATTATCTTGTATCATATCTCTCCCTGTGCATTACCATCCACAAATGAATTACAGGCAGAACCACAAGCACTGCTATTACCAGCCTGCTGTTTTTAGTAAACTAGTGCAGCCCAATAAAACATCATGTTGCAGCAATATATAAGTATTTATTGTAGACTAAATTTCAGCTAAACAAAAGCACACAGGGAGGCCTGATCCTGCTTCTAGGAGAGGCAGTGGCACAGCTCGAGTTTGGCTCATACATCATCTCACCTGTACCCTTGATTTGCAGTATCCTTTGAGGTAAATTTTACTTAATGACTTTACTTTTAAATTGTTCTTGACTGCCAAATTTAGAAAAGACTTCATCCAACCTCCAGAGGTGTTCCTGGGTGTTTCTGCAGGCAGAGCTATCCTTTAGCACAGATATTGCTTTGTGTGGTGTTGTAGGATTGTTCACAGGGTTTGCAGGTGTGCCCCACATTTGCAATTAACTCCCACTTTAATACTGGAGTGATTTTACTTTCCCACAGACTTTTTTTTTTTTTTTTAAATATCTGGTAAATGTTACTTTAGCATAGCTATTAAAATGTCTCCCCATTTTAAATATTTGAATTTTATGTCTTCTGTATTTAAATGAGTAGTGAACTGTCCCAGTACTTCAGTGTTAGATAGTTACAGTCATACACACAACTACAGGAGTATCAGGTAGCAACAGCAATTAGTCAGAAAGTTGAAAAAGGATATGCAAACAGCTTTCTGACTTTCTGATTAATTTTAATGTACCTCATGTAGGATTGATGTCTGATATTGAACTTAACATGTTTTACTTACTTTTCTATAAAAAGTGGATCTGTTCAGCCATACAACGGTGTTTGTATAGTTAGCAAATCTAATATAGCCTCTGATGTTAGGACATGGAATACTTTAGGACAGGGACCATTCACGGTATACAAATTTATACCTGAGATAATTAGGTACTGGCATTCACATCAGGCAAAAAAAAAAAAAGAATAAATCAGTTCGTATGATGTTACAGATAAGGAAACAAAATTTATGTTTCGAATTTTAATCTATTAAGACTTCTAAATGCAGAGAGGTTCTCAGTCAAAAATGATTAATTTCCTACAAATATTTTAAACTACAAAATGCTCAGATTCCAGTGCTCTTTCAAGGAAAATAGGCAAAGACAGCATTTTGGTCAGGAAGGTTTTGTGTGTGTTTGTATGTTGACTCACAAATGTAATATGTCTGGAAGATGTTGCTATGGCTAATGACACAAAAGAGAGTAAATTGCAGAGCCTGATTATCAACAGATAACAAGACATTCGGTATATAAATAAATGCTCAGCATCAAAATCCATTATTGGATTAGCTACATAATCATGTTTTAGGCTGTAAGTCTGTGCTGACAAATGAACACTTTTTATTTGGCTCAAGGTCCTCATCAGCAACGGAACTAATTTTACATTCTCACCCATTAAGTGAATAAGATGTGGAAAAAGCTGTCTGCTTTTTGAAGTGTAAATTTGCTGCTACAGGCTGTGCAGACCAAAGCTCTTTTGAAGCAGTGAAATGAGATCATCTCTAGGGACATGTGAACCTGACAAAGTTTAGGTCATTTCTGTGGAAGGTATGGCGGGGGGTGGGGGGGAGCCATTTGGATGTGGTTTCAGTAGTGGCTTATATGGGGCAATTTGGAAGATGCTGAACTTTACAAGCTCTTTGTTCAAATTTGTGGGAGGACTTGAACTAGAAGCACAGATGCAAACTTTCAGCCCCCTGAAAGAAACCTCCATAAACATCGGAACTGGGTAGTTAGCCAGCACAATTTGGGAGTGCTAAGCAGGCTGTGTGCTGAGCCTCTCCTGCAAGTCACTTTTATGGGTTGGATGCTTCCCATGCTTTCCCCTACATACACACACACAAATACAAATGGAGATCCATGACCTAAAGTGGACCATTTTCTCGAAAAGGCACTGGAGGTGAAGGGACTAGACCATCACATCTCACTTTCCACCCTGGGACGTCCCCCAGGAGAGAGGAAGGTCACAGGTCTGTACCTCATCTGGTTGACAGCCCCATAAATTGCTGCATGGCACCAGCTTTGCCTTCTGAAAGCCCCTGGGCAGGGGCTGTGCCTGTGAAAGAGAGGCATGGTGAGCAATGAGGGCAGTGTGGACAGAATGGGAAGGGAGAGGACTCCTCAGAGAGCTCAGCAAGGATCCCTGTGGTCAGCAATTGTAAGGGGCAGGATTGCAATAAGCTCCAGGGAGCGGTATTGTGATGCACCACCCTTCAAGCAAGGGTGATGATGTTGCTGACATCAGCTTAGGAGAAGAGTCTCATGAAAATCATTTAACTTTTTAGATTTCCAGACATACAAAGCACTGTTTAACCACTGTTGAGGATCATGACAAAAATATCCCCAGGCTGTGCTGTGTGCCTAAGCAAAATGCTTTTTATTTGCAAAACCAACAAAAAATTCAGATAGGTTTGATTGTTCATTTGTTAATTTGATTCCACCCCTTTTGCTTTGTTTGCTCACTGTGGAACGTGCTTGCGTGGCTTAGGCTCTTGGTCTTCCTTGGAAATCGTGCAGTTGTTTCATATACCACTTCCTGTTTTCTTGTAGCCCACCAGTGATCCATGCTAAGAAACACTGTGAAAATCCTGTACTCCCAGTGCTGTGTGGGTATAATGAAACTAAAGGAAATTACAGGAAATCCAGCCTGGCATATTTACATGCAAAACTAAACCTAACCCATGATATGCCCCTGTGTGAAATGGATTAGTTAAATCTTAATTCAAGCACCTTGAGCATATGGTTTTGAAATTGTTTTTCTAAGAGTAATGGCTATCAAAGAGTAAAAATGTTTGTCGGGCGCTTGTATAAAGTGACAACTTCTTTAAAAATATCCTTTAGGCGTACAATTGCACTGCTTTCACCCTTGGTGTTTTTGGCCAGATGTACTAATATTGTGGAGGAACATCTGACCAGCAGAATTGAACAGAAAGGTAGGTGGGTAACCTCTGTGGAATTTTCACGTAAGAAATAAACTGAAATAAAGGCAGCTGAAAGCAAGGTTTTCACATCCTTCCCCGGGCTCAGCTTTCCAGCTTTGCTATTGAATGTGCTGTGCCCACCACCAGGCTTCATTGTCTACTTGTCTGGACACATGGACAGGGGTTTTGGCCCTTGGAGCAGCCCCTCTGCAGTCAGCATCAATTATACAGGACTCCCCTTCCCTTTCCTTATCAAAATAAATCTATAAATACTTCTCTACCTCACTGGCATGTTATGACAATTAATGACTTGGCATCTGCAAAAGACTTTCAAAGTATAAAATGGTGTAGAAGTTCTGAGCACTGTGTTGTGAAGGTCTCCCTTTCCCCAGCTTAAGGCAGAACGAGTTAAAGTTAGCCAAAGGGGATAAGAGAAACAAGAGAGACTTTATGAGTCTACCAGGGGAAAAGGAAGTACTGGAGAGAAAATAGACCCATTAGCAAATGAGGAAGGAGATGAAGTTAATTATGATTTTAAAATGGATGAGCATCAGAGCTGCTTTTTTTTAAAGAAAAAAAATCAGTCCTGAACAAAAATAATAAGGACTGACAATTAGAAAGAAGTAGAGGCCTTGTGGAAACAGGGGTTTGATTAAAAAGTGAGGGGGAAAGAACTTGTAAAACACGAATATGTGTAAATGAGCAAGTCTAGATGTAACTCATCTAAAGAACAATGAGGAGCTAATGGATTTTTCCAAACATTTACCCATGGCAGATGAGGAAAAAGTCATATCAGGAAAAAAAAAGCAACAACAGCCTCAAAAAAAGCTAATGATATTTGGAAAAAGGATGCCAGTGATTACCTGCCAGTAAGTGCTCATCTGTACTCAAAGCAAGAAGCACAACTGGACTGAGCAGGCAGGCAACATGTCTGTTGGGTTATGAAGCCAAGCATCACATTTTTTGGGTTATGAAGGCATGCTACACAAATGAGGTATCATTATAGAGTTTCAAAATACACCAATGAGAAACCCAATACCTGCTGGGTCAGCTCCAGAATTGCTGCTCTGCCTCTTTACACCAGCAGATCTATTTGCAACATTTGAACTTGAGTAAATCATTTGACAGAAATACCTTGCAAACTTGTGTTTGAGAAAATAAATCCAAATTGGCTTTGATAGGAAGGGTGTCATTTGGGCTGAGAATGGCAGTATGAGGCCACATAGAAAGTGATCTGAAGACAAAAATTAAAATAGAGTCTGGTTGTAAATATGTTATGATTATTTCAGCATAAAGAATGATTAAGACACAATTATAAAAAGAAAAACAAGTTCCTATGTGAGCAGCAGAACTAGGACACCCTGGTTCTTGATGTATTTAGATACTGTGGCTGATTCTCAGGTGGCTAATAGGTTTCCTCTGTGACAGGCCCTCTGAGGCAGGGGTGGGCTGGCACCTCAATGGGGGCATTAGCAGGGGTGCACTTCATGATATCTGTGAACGTCCTGTGTATTTGAGCCCTACACAACCTCCAAATGCAACTGGGGTCAGATGGCAAACCTTTCCAAAAGTTCTGAGGAGGGAACTCAGAGACAGTGATCTCATTTGCCACAACCATTTACTGGCAACTCAGACTAAAATCTTGAAAGAGGGCAAATTCTGACTGAAAATTGGAATGTCACATATGAACAAAATGCTTTGAATTTTGAGATCCTGCCCCTCTCCTTTCTCTTGTTTCTAAAACACTGTGCCTACATGGATGTAGAACATAGAGACAATAGCTGTAATGGTCTTATTTTCATACCTACTTCTCAGCTATTACTTTAGAAGCTTCCCATCCTCCCCTGCCAAAAGGACAAAGCATTTTTCCAAGGTGCTATTTGTTCCCTTTTAGTCTAAATGGTTAAGGAAATAAGGAGTTTCTATACTGATTATTTTGAGATTTATTATTCTTTAAAGCCAGTCTCTGACTGTTGAACATGTACACCCAGCTATGATCAATAAAATTGCTTCTTGCAGAGAATGATGCTGACAGAACTTCAGACAGGTTACATTTGCCTGTTCTAGGGAGGGGATCAAAGCTCACTTACAGTTTATGATATTCAACCATCAGTATAAAGCTAGGTCTGCAGAACCTCCTGAATATCATGTCTGTGTCTCTGTTGCTACACTGGGAACTGAAGTGAGGGCAAGGGCACTATTTCTTGTCTGTTATTAGAAAGCATCACTGAGTTGCATGGGGCATCCAATAGATTTTATATGAGGACAGAAGGATGCAACTCTTTCTAAGAATAATGTTATGGTGATTCCTTTTCATGTCCAATTACTATTTTCTACTTGTGAATAACAGAATTTTTAAAAGCTTCCAGCCTTGTTATATTTCACATTTAATAAAAAAATGTGTCCTACATGGTTTCACACCAGTAGAGAGGTCACAACACACAGACTGAGAAGAAATCCCCTTAAACAGCAGGAAATGTGTAAGTAACACCTCAAATATGGTTTTGAGAAAAGTGACTTAGCAGTTTTCATAGCTGTGAAGCTGGCTCACAGATGCATGGAAATCTATGCAGAAATATACGTCCCTGTCTACCATCAGGATTACAGAGCTCAAAATGGGAAGTGTAAAAGGAATGGTATGAAGCCAGAGCAGCATATGTTCTGTAAGAGCAGCAAGGCTCAGAGGACCCAACTACCTCTTGTAACCAGTCTTCTTCCCATGGCTCCAACACACAGTTATATTTGGAGTAGCAGTTTTATAGTGGGGAGGATTAGGGTGCCTAGAGACTCTTCCTCCTCCTCCCCTTCCACCTCCTCATCCTCCTCTCCTTCGGGTCACATATCTGGGGAGTACCCATGGCCCTGCTACTGGGTAATGTTGAGCATGAGGATGTGGATTGACACACCCTGATTCCTTCTGTGTTCCTTAAGGTCCTGGTTCCCCCCTTCTCATGCTTTCCCTTGGAGATTTGCTTATTTCTTAATAGTGCAACAGAGTATATTGTGCATTTGCTTGGAGCCTAAAAAAGCAAGACAGATTTTATCATTTGGGCTGTAGATATTCAATGCCCATTATGGGCCGACTAAATTTAGTAGAGTGGCAATTCACCAGACTACTAAATTTAGTTAGGCCATCCGGTCATATCATTTTACTTAGCTTAATATTGGATATCATAAGATAGGGCCTATCAAACAGTATGACTCCATCTTCCCCAGCTGCAGATCTTATTATCACTATAGCTTTTCAAAACATTCATGGTAAGTTTTTTAAGACTTTACATGTTTTAGTTTGTATATTTTGTTACAAGTTTACAAATACGGTCAAAATTAATTTGGTTTTCACAGTAAAGATCGCTGTTAAAAAAAAAAAAAGATGCTGCTATTTTCATTTTAAGCAAAACCTTTGTCTTTCCTTGTTTAACTTCAGTTAGAATAGGAGGAATTTTATCATCAAAGCTAGGTGGACAAGGTGGAGTCCCATTTGGAGAGAAATTCTGCACAATGATTTTCATTGCCTTCATGCGTTTCTCATTGCTATCAAATTTCTGTTCCAGATAGAAAAGAAAAAAGCTTTATGAGAATCCAGACAACCTGGCCTGTGACAGCAAGGAGGACTCAGTGCTGAAAATTCAAACTTGTCTTGTGTAGATGAAATGGAAAAGAGATCTTGGTAGATCCCATGCACAACAGCTGCAGTTATGGCAATGGGATCAAATATAACTAACAGAATGGCACTTACAAGCTCATCAATCCTGCTATAATTCTCATGTGTTATATGGCAAGAAAATTGCAGTAGCAATATTCTGAGAGTCTGTGGACTTAATATATGAAAAGAAAATTGCAGTTGCAATATTCTGGGAGTCTATGGACTTAATCTTTTGTGGGAGGCCTTGAAAGGGAGCCAGTGTCTCTCCATCCCGAGTCAGTCATTTCCTATCCAAGTAAACTAGACTGAGATCATCTAGATTCTGGTCTTCGTTTCTAATGAGCTTTCACAGTAAAACAGGAAATAATAATCTTGAAAGGGGAAAAAATGGTCAAAAATCACTTACAGAACATTTAGAGGTTTGTTCTGAACAAGCAGGGCTAAGAAAAAGGCCTGAGAAAAGTGTGTCCTGGGATCACTCACAGTTAAAGCACTGATTAATTAGGCAGAGGGTCATTCTTCAGAAAGACTCAAGGGCAGTTTTGGCCCTGCGGCTGTAATTTGGACACTTCTGGAGTTCTAGATACACTGAGCTATTTTGTGCAGGGCCTGTGAATATGTGCATTCTTCTGGCTGAACAATGGCATCTTTATTCAAATGGGAGCCACTAAGTAAGTGGCTGTCTCCTAATATGGGTGGTATTTCTTCCTGCTCTGCCTCAATCTCTGCTGCTTTCCCGTGGCCTTATCAGTGCTTTGTAGCACAACTTACAAAATGAAATCTATTCATAATGTTAAAACCGTCCCCCTTTTATAGACACAGGAAAAAAAAACCCAAATGCTTACATATCCTCCAATTCTATGGCAGGGTGTTTACTTTCTTAAATGCAATTCTGCTTATCTGACGCTGGTTTGGAAATTAATAAAATGGTGCCTGGCTTTTATTGTTTTGACTATGGGAAGGAAATTAATCCCCAACTATTACAAGTGTTTGATCCAAATAAGCAGAGATAAAACTACAGTTTCAAGAAACATCGTTCCCTGTTTGTCAGGTATCCTAGTGCTCCTGACATGTCTGATTTATTCCTCCCTTGTTTAGCAGCAACACTGTCCAGGTAGTTGATGCCCATTCATCTTGCTTTATGTAGGTATTTCTTCAGGGTAGCTTTATTTATTATGCCTTAACTACTGTTCCTTCTTACTCACTAGGTTTGGCTCTGCCAGTGGTTAGAAAAGACGTTGTTTGTCTGAAGAGACAAGGGTGTGGTGAAAATACTCTGTGCCAGCCAAGAGAACCAAAACACTATCTGAATTACTAAGCAGGCTGGAAAATAACATTTAACTGACAGAAGATCTGGACCCCACCTGTGCTGAGAGACAGAGAGAAAAGAATCACAGGAATTGCCATGTACAGTTGGAGGTAGTTCTGGAGAGGGGGACTGTGACCCTCAAATCCTCTCAGCAGTTCACACCAGAGGAGCAGGATTTATAGCATTATTGCTTGGGGAAAGCTTATGTCAATGTTTATGCAATATTAGTTGGTATTGTTAATAGTTAATTTGGTGACAGCAGGCTTGCTGTGAAACTGTACTGCAAAAATCTGTGACTTCCCTTATCAGGGGAACTGGGCTGTGGAACCACTCACAGACCAGGCCAGTCCCAAAGCTCACTGAAACTGACCAGTGGCTGCTGGAGTCGCAGGGACTGGAGTTGTGGGCCAGACATGTTACTTGTTTCTAGCAAAAAGCAGAGCCCAGGCATCTTCAGCTGCATGTGTCTCCATAAATTGTGCTTCCTGAAATACTTCTGAACATCCTAGATCTGTATAACCCCACAAGTTACTGTATAGAGTGCTGGTTTGCTATTTCACACAATTGCAACGTAATATAAAATACACCATCCCTAGAGTGGAGACCCTGTTTGTCTTCCTCTGTAAGAGTCCACCTATGTGAGTGGGCAGCCACTATCCCTCTTCCCAGAGGCTTTTGCTCCACTCCACCAACCCACAAGTGCTAGGCAGACCAGCAGCCACAGTGGTGGTGCCAGGGCAGCCTGGCAGCTGCAGCCCTTGCTGGAGGTATGACTCCTTACAAACCACCTGGCAGTCTTCGGGCTGGGGACAAAACGAGAGGGAAAATGACTGCCATCATTCCTGCATTCTGCCATCATGGTTAGGTCTGCATGACCTGCTAAGCAGTGAGTACTGTGACACAGGGCACTGAGTGGATGTGTCCTCCCCATGCCTGTGTGGGGAACGAAGCCATCAGCAGAGCCTTGAAGGAGTCCAGAGAACAGAAGTTTTGCATTAGCCATGCGCCAGAGGCCGTTACTCGTATTTAAACAGTACCAGGCTCTGAGGAAATTCAGATGCAGACCTGAAATACATAGCTTGGCGAAAGACTCTTGTTACTGTCACATGTCTGACCTCTGAAAAATAATATTAATTCAAAAGTTAAATGTGTTCAGCTGACATTGATTGAGTATTTGTGCTAAGGAGGAGATTTTTCAAAGGCATAAAATCAACTTAGTGATGTGTTACAATTGCTTCCTTGATGTCCTACAGAAGGCCTGAGTGCAGCAAGTTTGGGGGTCTTTCAGCTGCCATGAGGCACTCGTTGCACCAAGGGGTATGGTTGTGGGCTCCCACTAAAAGGGCTGCATTTCCAAAGGTGGTTCTGAAGATTCATGATCTTTCTGGACATTTTAAATACAATTATTCAGGATATTATTTCTCCTTGCTTAGTTTCCAAGCAAGCAGTTCAACTGAGCAACCACAAACATAGATCTTGTAACCAGCTTTAATATGAGAGAACAACATTACCATAATTCTGGAGATATCTCTTTCTTTTCTGAACTATATTGGCAGCCCATGATACTGGAATGTCAAAATGACATCCATTTTGTATTACACAGTGTATAAAGTTTGTGCTTACATTTCGTCTCCTTTGCCCTTTTCAAATTTGCTTTATTTTCTTATCGTTTGGTAACTTAAGCTGTACGTATTTGGAGATGTTTTTTTCCTTTCCTCATCTAGCTTTATGGCTTGTTCTGGCTGAGATGTCCTTACATGATTTGACTTTACAAGAAATATAGGCTAACACATGTAATTGTTCCACAGTGAACCAATCTGTCTGCAGCACTAGGGGAAGATATATATTATTCTTTCATGCTATTTACAGACTATATTGCTGGCCCTACAAATTATGCAAAATATTAGGGAACTGCAACAGTAAGGCTTGGGCTAGTTAGCAGGGAACATAAATGTATGGTAGAGCCAAATACTCCTCAGAGTAATATTTTCATTAGAAATGGAATGTACTGTAACCAGAGGAGATAAGCATGAGTAGGCAAAACTGACAATGGCTAGCGCCAACATGCAACAGCAGCTACAAATCACACACTGCTGAGTGACACCTGAAAAATTGGAGCTTGATTCTTCTATCAGGAAGGGCCCTTCCTGCTCTGAGCAGGGTGTGAGGCAGGAGCAGGTCATGGGGACTGCCAAAGTGTGCCAAAATGCATCTGTGCCAACACAGAGCAGCTGTGACACTAGCTAGGAAGGGAGGCCAGGCTGTGCTCAGCCTCTGGAGACCTGCCACTTGGTCCTTGTGCTGGTGGCAAGTGGCCCTCTGATAATGGAGTGTTTAAGGAAGTGTCACAGGGCCAAGTGGATTGAGAGCAGGGAATCACGGTGGAGGAGCTCAGTAGCCTTTTCCACACAAAGAAATGTGGGAGGACTTTGGTGTTTCCAAGCAGGAGAGCAGTGATGAAAACAGCCAAGAACTGTTGCCGAGGTAGAGTAGCAAACCTTGTTTAACACAAGGGTGCATTGCAGTGGTATCAGCAATGTGGAGTCAGTGCTCCAAGTGCCGCATACTAGGACTTACTTAAAGAGCTGATTGTAAAAGTCTTCGAGCCAGTTAATTACCAGTTTTTGTTATGTCAGGAACTCCTTGAGTTAAAGCAGAAAGAAACTATTCATGAATATGTTCCAGTTCTGTAGTTTAATGGGACAAATTTAAAAAAAAAAAAAAGAGAGAATGAAACTGATAAAATTATTTAGTTCATGGAAAGATTGAAAAGCCTTACAAAAAAAGCTGAAATTACATATTGTGCCCCATCTACTCTTGCATAAGCCATTGAAATTGCTGGAGACTTAGCTGGACTAATTGTCCATTGCAGTTATGCATGAGCCTTATGGAGTGCACGGGTGCATATAGGCCAATGAAAGACAGAGAAATTATCCAACAGCATTTTTAAAAATGTAGATGTCCAGGTATGAAAAGCCAAGAAGCTTGGCTTGCATTTAAAAAGTATTGAGAGCAAGTGAGGAATTTAATTTAATTTATTCACCAAGTGGACTTGAAGAGGTGTGAAAAAAGGATTGAAGTCAGCCAGGTTGGGCGGGTCTTTGAGGAACCAGCTCTCATGGAAGGTGTCCCTGCCCCTTGCAGAGGGGTTGGAACTAGATAATGTTTAAGGTCCCTTCCAACCCAATTCATTCTATGAAGGGGTGCTAGGCAAGAGAAAACTTTCAATGGAAAACAAAAATATACAGAGGACATTAAAGTAGACTCATGCCCTTCCTGCTTACATGAGATTGTCCCTCTGCACCTCCCTGTTTGCTGTGAAGTTACTGATGGACCATGGTTATTGCAAGAAGATTCGGGTCTAGAAGTCCCATGTGATCAGAAAAAAAGTAATACTGCATGCTGCATATTGAACTGAATGCAGATATTGGAGTAAATGCCTTTTTAGAGTCTGTCTCATAGTATCACTACTCTTCAGATATCTACTTTGCTTCTTCAGAACACCCTGAAAATCAGCAACGCATGTACTGAATTGAGCTTTAAAAGCAACTCAGAAACAGAAACAAATCATAGTTTTTGGCTCTGCTGGCTAGAATAATACTGTTGTCAAGCGGGTGCTTCCTGCATGTGTCTGAGTACCTCCAAAATGACCTGTCATGTATATATGTGTCTTGGTTTCTTCTGCTGCAAAGAGAGTTTGTTGGGAATTTAGCCTACCTCTTGAGAGAAGAAATGAGTCCAGCGTACCAGAATACCCATCTTCCTCAATCTTAGCATTCCACAACTGAGACCCCAGGCCTGCTCATATATTATGAAGCATCTTGGAGGAAGCTTTTATGGTTTTGTGCCTATAAATGCAATAATCTCCCAGGACATGAACAAAGTGTGGAGGATACTGAACACTGTTAGCTATTTTCTCTTGGAATTATTTGTATCTTTTCATCCATGGTAAACTTCTCTGTGCTTGGCTTTTCAGAAGTCCCCATGTCCTACACCAAACACCTTAGGTAATGCTACTACTGTACTGTAGGGCTGACCACACTGTAGAGGTTATCAGCCTTTCAGTGGTGCTCACTTCCTAGGGCTGGTTTCCCATTTGACATGCTGCTCCTCACTTCTTCTTGTTCTTGCTCCCCTCCCCTGCCCAAGGGCTTTGTTCTGGGTGTAAGAGCCCCTCTGATGCATGCTGAGCTTACAGGGTTCAAGACATGAGGCTTTTGCTGTGTTGTTCTTTAAAGTGCTAATTTGGTTTTACTAATATATTTTCAATGTTTAGGATTAGCAGAGCTTGTAAGAACACATCAGACCTGTCAGGTTTACAAGTCCACTCACCACCTCCACCCCCTTACATATATTTTTAAATAGCTAATTAGGAGATAATGCCAGTGGAATGAAATACTGTCACAAGATAATGATCTCACACCACTACAGAAATGGTAAGTGGAAATGTTTGTTTTCAAAAGGAAGAAACACTGATCATGTGCCTAATTCTATATTCTTAAACAAGTAAAATTCCTGTAGATTTCAGCAGAGCCTGAGGTGACAACATCCTGTTACTGTGGTAGTGTTTCTGGATACCAAATGGCTGTAAGTGATGCAGTCATTTTCTCCAAATGATATTGGTGCAGTATTGGAACAGATGTTTCCCTTACCTTTATTAGCCTGTTGTATCTTCCAACTTGGAGGACAAATTTTGCTTTTGTTTCATTGCGCCAGTTTAGATGACTTTTTTAAAAGATGTGCTTTAGGAAGCAGTGAGCTGTGATTTGGATGAAGTTATGCTTATTTTTAACTTACTGACAGTTCATAGTGGTGATACACAAGTCTCGGTTGCTACTGCAGGCTCCCTTTGGCACACTAAGGATCCTCTCTGTTTAAGTCAAAGATGGCCTTCCCTCTCTCCTTCTGGAATTTTGGAAACAAGGGTTGTCTTCAGTTCACCTTTCAAGAGTAAACCACCTTACCTTTGTGGTGGGGTGAGGGACTACTCCCAGGTAACAGGTGTAAGTGCATTACCTCTTCTGGCCTAACTGTTCCTGTTCCCCAGGTACAGAATTGAGACAATGTGGGGCAGCTTTACCTCTTCACTCGGGCTCATCCTTGTGTTTGTATTCCCACCAGCAGTGCTGCTCGGGGCTTGCTGTGCAACTTCTTCACCAGATGATCTTCCAGGGAGCCTCTTTCTGCTGGGAGGTAGCAGTAAAGGGTGGCTACATTCACCTTTACTGCCTCCCCCAGGAAGGCCTGCTTTCTACTGCAGCTCTGGACTCACTTTAGGTGCAGGGCTGTCTTACAGACAGGGGAGTACTGCAGTGGAAATTGGAGGCAGCTACAGAGCTGCTTTCAGAGAAAAGCCTGACAGTGAAAGCATTGAGGTTTATCCTGGTCAGAATTAACTTGCACAAGTTGTCAGTGCTTCTCCATGGAAGATGGCCATTGGTTTTCAGAAATTACTGCTGTTTTCACTATTAATGAAGCTTCATCTTTCCATTGGATCATCTCTAACCTGCTGTAATTGTTCTGATTTTTATTTTTTACCTTGTTCACCAGTTCATGTCTAAATACAAGAAGATGTTTATATTGCATACATTCAGCTTTAATTGGCCCTTAAAAGAAGGTGTTGATTAGAATCTTCTCAACATCAACAGCTCGCTCGCACAACATTCTCTAATTACTGTTTATTAATTTAGTTCAAGTGGCATAGTTGAAAGCCCTGCTCAGATGGGAGAAGTAAATTGTCACTGGTATTGAATTTGTAAATTATGTGCCATGTAAGTTTCCATGAAGAATGTTTAAAGTTAAATGTTACCCACATAAAGCCTTCCAGTTTCATCTAAGCCAGCCATATGACAGCTTTGCAAAAAGTGTCATGAAAATTTACCAGCCCTGGCAAAAAAAGTACTTGCCTATCCTTTACTTTTTTCTATTAACATAATCATGATGATAATAATAATTTATTTGCCCATAAAAAAAAAAAAAGTAATCATTCATTCTGGCTGGCTGGAGATTTGCAAAGCTGCCAATTGAATCTGAATTACATGTTGCTACAGTATAGACATTCAGCAGCCTGGATTTCTTGCCCTAGTGCAGTAACCCTCCCTTCTCTTTAATTAACTTATAAAGTCAGAATTTCTTTAACAAAGTACTCATTAAACATTGCCTTGTTACATTACTTTAAAATGCAATTAAAAGTTTTAAGAGTGTCGTGGAGTTTGTGTGCCATTGTCAGCATCCATGTCACTCACTATCGGTTTCCACCCACTCACACAGATCAGAGGCCTCCTGTTAAACATAGATGGCACTTCATAGCATTTCTGTATAGACTAGGCATAAACAATATCCTGATGAAGATGACCTGACTGCACATTATATTTCTGGGAATAAAAGAGGAATGGAAGGGACGGCATTCTAGAGGAAGGAGGAGCTAAGAGTATTCATTGTCCTTCCACCTCTGCAGTTCTCTCTCTGTGGCCCTTTGTGTGGGAGTAGCTGCACATTGCTGGTAAGTGTGCTGCTTCCAAGTCTTCCCAGACAAAGCTGCACGGGAATACCACATAGTTATTCTATTATGCATCTGAAACAAGAGAGACCAGACATTGCGTTAAAAGAGAATGAAAAATATCCAATGCCTGAATGCTGCCTGGGCCTTCACCCAGTCCTCACACTCTTGCTGGCTGCTGATATCATGAATGGCACTAATCAGTTCCAGGAAATCTCTACAACAAGCATTATGTCACATATGGTTACATCATTCCCCCTAACCTCTAGGGCTTCCTGTTGACATCTTCAGAGCTCTTCTACTACCAAATGGTATTAGAAGAAATGCCAAGCTGTATTTTTACCCATTTCTGTCTGCCAGAAGGAATTCAAATGTTTCCCTTTTGCAGGTTTCACCTGCTGAGTCTCATCTTTGCATCTTAAAATGAGCAAACCTAAGTGGGCCTTCTCAGGGTCTCTCCAGATGTTTGCATAAAGGATGGTTAAGTGCATGTGAGCGGTTATTGAGACAGAAGGGGCTAATGCCTCTGAAAAATGTATTTACTCTTAATGTCTACCAAACTGCTAATCTAGCCTGTCAGTTGTGTAAGCTCTGTTATAAATTCCACCCCAGGAAGCTGTTTCTCTGTTTAGTTCTTCATTCCTTCCTAGTAGATGCTGCTTCCCAGTGTGGGCTATGTTTCACCCTCTCAATGATTTCAAGCACTGTGCTGCTTGACATTCCCCTTTCTCCTTGCAGGGCCATCTCCAAAGGTAGGAGCCATTTCTCTCTTGGAACAGACAGTCACACCCCATCAGCTTCTCCTTGCAATCCCCACTTATCCAACTGCTTAGCTGAAAAAAGCAGGGCTCAAAGTCTTTCCAGATCTAACGAGCAAGATTTTTCTTTCTCAAAAACTGCTGTTCTCCTTGGTTTGGGTGTTTTTTATTCTTATTATTTGTCTGGTTTATACCTTCTTTTCATTCTAACAGTTTTATTTTTGTGGCTGTTTCTGTGTTTATTCGTTGCTGCAGTAGGTATCAACAACATGATTAAATTCCAACTCTGACTGTTGCAACATAAGCGCTCTGCCTTCATTATCTGCAGTGCCTCAAACTATTTGATCTCTAATAAGTTCACCTGCAAGTGTGCCTTATTTGCATGATGAAGCTAACTGGTGCAGCCTGGGTGCATATTGGTCTGTGATTTCAGTTTCTCTTCGATCAGATGCATCAAACAGAAGGAACTATTAGAATTGCCAGCGACTGTATTTTTTTGTGTTAATCACTAGAATACTAGGAGTCCCAGGCAGCCTTACCAGGCTGGAGAAATCCAGTGATAAAAAGCATGGGAGTGCTTCTGATGTCAGATAACATACAAAACAGTGCTGTGCTGGGGACAGTTGGTCTGGTTTGATGGCACACAGTGTTAAGACACCCAGCTCCTGAGCAGGTTCTTCAGTAGCCTCCTTCGGTGAGCTGCACGTCCCATTGCCCCAAGCCCTTGAGGGAGCTGTGCCACCCAGCAAGGACCTCTCCCCTGGCCCACCAGGCTCACAGGTGGAGGTGTCCTTCAGCATCTCTGAGGGTCTCTGCCTGACTGTCCCCAGCTCACATTCATCCTTCGTTGGTCCTGCACTTAGATCCAGTTGACATTTATTTGGCAGTAATACCAAGGGTTTTACTACCCAAAGTGTGTAGGAAGAAAAAATGTGTTTTCTTACACCACGCTTTTAGGAACCTGAACCTTTCTTTGTGTCTGAAACGGAAGCAGCAGACTTCAAAGCTAAATGTAAAAAGAGAACAGCAGCTCAGTGATTGTGAGATTTGTAGCAATAGTGCTGAAAATGTGTCAAGTTGCCTATTTCTTGCTAGATCAAGCTCAGGATAGGCCTGTGTGTTTGACTGTGTTCAGCATGACTTCAAGAAATGTGATTTGCCCCATTGCAGCATCCCGTACTTCTCTAATTTCAGATTTCAGCTTCTTACATTGCATTTTCATTTGAGACAACTTTTAATTGAGCTGAATGATCTCTGAGAACACCCAAATGTCTCTCATTGATCCAAATGGGTCTTAGACTAAGTTTGCATTTCATACATAAAACTGTTTTCTTTTCCTTTCGGGCTCACACAGCAAATAAAAAATTAAACCAAGCAGAACCAAACAAAAGAATTCTGAGGAGTTCATCAGCAGTATTTCCTTTGTACAGAACAGTAACTTTTCCCTAGCACATACTTCCAATAATTTTTTTAAATGTCATTCATACATCATCTGCCCCAACAGACAATAGTTGTTCCAGAGAAGTTGTTGCTCTCTATTAGGTCAATGATCAGTGAACTAAACATTTTCTACTTAGGCCTTCATATGATAAAAGCCTAAGAGCTTTGAAGGAGCCATTACAGACTATTGCCTAGAAGAAATATCCATTTGAAAATTCAGCAATTATGTACTTCTATAATAGCGTGTAAAAGGAGCTCTGGACCCATTATGGGTTATTGAGTAAATAATGTATTTTTAAAAGTGTCTAAGTAATTTATATGATAGCCTGTATTGGCAGCAAAGAGTGATTGTAGACTAAACATTCTGTCTTTCTCTCTTTTTAAAAATCTCATTTAAATCCCTAAATAGCAATTAAAGACAGAAATCCCTGATGCAGTTTCTGTATTTCTATAGTAGTCAATAGCTAATGGCTCTGACTTTGCTGCACTGAGGCTGCCATTTTGCGCTGAGACAGTTTTTTTCTGGTCTGACTTACTTTTTTGTCTTGATTGGATAAGACAGGAGGCTTCATTATCAAATATAATATAGAAGTGTCCAGAGGCCTCCTGGAGGTCAGACTCACAGTCATCAGACCTACCAATAATCAGGAACAGCCACTAGCCAGAAGAGCCACCAGCCCAGAGAGAGAAGACAGAAAGCTGTCAGTCCCTATTTTGGGGGAAAAATGAGTCTTGGAGAGAGGAAATATGTTGTCTGAGATCATGTAGGGAACAAAGAACCTCTGCCTCCCGAGTCCAAGTTTAGTTTCCCTGCTTTAGATGTGGACCTTCCATGGAGAGGCACAGCCTGAGCTTCTCGTTGCTGTGCATCCTGAGTGCTAATGCAAACTGCTCCTCTATCAGGTGACCTCAAGAGTCTTACTTCAGACCACTGCATTCAGCCCTCTCAGGCACAGATCCTGGTCAAAGCAGATAGGAAAATACTGCTGTTCAAAAAATCTACATTGCAGCAACAATGCTTTATGAAATGTGCAGGAAAACAAACTAGTTTTCCTCTTGTAAGCATGGAGTAAGTTTCCTTAGTCCTCCCATTTATTTATTTATTGTACTGCTTCCTGCCATAGCAGGAACATAGCATAGTCACCTCTTTAATAATTTTCTGTCAAAATTTGAAAGAATACGTTGTAACAGTTGTTTTTAAGAAACACTGGTGCTTGAGCTGCTCTGAATTTTGGACATAATCTTGGGATCTCCAAATATCTGTTAGACCAAGCAGCCTTCAGAGCCCCGGGGACAGTATTGGACTTCAGTACTACCTGTACTTTACTATATTGCAAGGGGCCTGACTTGAGGCAACAAAAGTAAATCAATTTTATATGGTGATGCTCCATCCTGACTCTGTTTGATGGTACTTTATCTGGCATAAATTTGAGACAAAGTCACTTAATTTTGTGCTCTGGAACCTGCAGGTCCAGACCTATGTTGTAACTCATTTTGTACATGAAACACCTTACCATTCAGCAGGAAGCAAGCATTTGTTTTCCATGACTGCCAGGAGTTCTAATTTCCCTCTTTAGAGGCTGTGTAATGCCTGCTCCTTCATACGTGTGTTCAGAGCATATTGAGTGCTTCCCATAACTAGCTGCACTCTTCAGTCATATCTCAAGAACATCACCTTTAGACCTGAATTTGAATACATCTGTTTAATTTCTCATTGTTCAAGGCAAGTGGTTCTGATGCAATGAATAGCAGTGTAGCATTTTAGCTGCCTTCTGGGAGATGTCAGGAGATAGGTCTCTGTAGCCAGGCTGCTGGCATGTGAGAGTTGCTTTTTCATGTGTTTGGAAAGACACAAAGAAGAAAAGAAATGCAAGGGTACCAATGAGCACATAGTTCAGAAGACTTCATGTAGAAATGGTAAGGTAGTAGGGAGAAAGGTGAAGTAAAAAATGGTGAAGGACTGGTAACAGACAGAAATAAAGGAAGAAAAAAGGTGAAAGGCATAAATACATTTAAGTTGTATTCGAGCAAAACATCTAACGCCCAAAAAAGCAGTTGGTCTCTCTCACAGTTAGACTGCATTTGTCACTTAGGAAAGGAGAGTTATCTGTTGGGATAATTGACTGGAGTGATGATAAAGTACCTAGCACCGGAGCAATTCTATGAGAGTCGTCAAAAATCTGGGGAATGCTGCCAGCTATTGGATGAACCCTTCCAGTTCTATTTTCTATGACCTCAACGTCCCATAATGCATGAGTGGGAGCAGTACCTCAATTGTGTGATCATAGAAAACCTGTTTCTAACCTGGTCACCTCACCAAAATTCTCAAAGATTAAACAAGGCACATATTAGGAAATGAAGTCTATGAGGAAAATTAATATAGAGGGGGAAAAAAGGAAAAGAAACTGGTTGATCTGCAGACATTTTCTTCTCATCTATGGACCCAATACTACAAAACTTGCAATTTCCTCCTCATAGTGAACAGCCCTATTCTGCAACAAATACCTAGTTTGGCTTAGATACAAAACTAAAGCCCTCACAACTTGAGTTAAAAGATCTTGGGGTCTTTCTTCCAAGAACAGTTATTAATTGATCTACTGTGCTTCAAATCTAAATAATTCTGGTCTCCTCTTCAAGGAAAATTCCTTCTTATTTCAAACCAAGTCACGCTTATGAAGTGATCTGGGACTATTCTAGGACTGGTGATCATTTCTATGCACGCCACCAGTTACCATCACTCTATAAAACAAAGTACAAAACAGGCTTTTAAAAGTAAAGTCTGCAGAGGCATCAGATTGAGATGAAACAAACTTTCGTTCTCCCATCATGTGAAGTTTCTCAGGGCTTGCCAACAGGACCTAGCAGAGCTGAGTATGCTAATGTCAGTGGTCCTCCCTTGGAGGCAGGAGACTTGGATTGCTCCAGTACATATATACATATACAGTATAAGAAGGCACAGGCCTGTAAAGTGACTATTCCTTCCCCACAGAAATCTGCCCTGTGATCTTTTTTTTTTGCACTCTGGGCCACTGAGTGCAACGCTGGTAACTGGAGGAAGCTGCCTTTTTTCCTTTTTTTATTTTTTTTTTTCCCTGACAGTACTTTAGAGACATTAGATTCATTATTTGAGGGTGTGTATGAGATTCTGGAAGTAGAATTCATGTCTGCTATGCTGTGAGATCTTTGGTATGATATTGACTCACTCATTGGCACCTGAGAGAGGTTTGGGGAATTCAGCAAGTTTTCAACAATCCAGTTTGATAGATTAAACAGAATTATAACTCACTNGGATTGCTCCAGTACATATATACATATACAGTATAAGAAGGCACAGGCCTGTAAAGTGACTATTCCTTCCCCACAGAAATCTGCCCTGTGATCTTTTTTTTACACTCTGGGCCACTGAGTGCAATGCTGGTAACTGGAGGAAGCTTTTTTCCTTTTTTTTTTTTTTTTTTTTCCCTGACAGTACTTTAGAGACATTAGATTCATTATTTGAGGGTGTGTATGAGATTCTGGAAGTAGAATTCATGTCTGCTATGCTGTGAGATCTTTGGTATGATATTGACTCACTCATTGGCACCTGAGAGAGGTTTGGGGAATTCAGCAAGTTTTCAACAATCCAGTTTGATAGATTAAACAGAATTATAACTCACTCAGGTTTGTCCTAATTTTATTAGATTTTTACCATTTCTAATTGCATAAACATATGCAGCCAAGTATGCAAGTGGGGACTGGGATGATGTACAAGGACACTCAGGCTCCACAGGCAGCTAATTGGTGGACTAAGTAAAAGGGCATTTGGAAAGACTGGTATTTTTTCAGAACATTCTAGGGAAAAATCCTGTCCCCATTTAAACTGAGGTAATCAAGAGAGGAAAGATTTTAGCTATAGGTTCTGTTGGAACTGTAGAAAGAGACGAGGGGAACTATCTGATGCAGAAAATATCCAGGATGAAGGTGGTTGTTTTGGGCAAGATTCATTACTTATTTGTCTTGGACACAGGAAAAGGGTAGAATATCTCAAGACCATAGAACTAGCCTGATAAATATGGTGATATTAGAAGGTTTTTGATCAGGGCTAAACACAAGACAAGCAATGGCTAACACTTCCAGATAATAGCAGGGCAAATGACAAGTCATTTTGTGTGAACATCGTTATTGTTAGCAAATGCTAAGCTGTAATGTTTTCAGTGATATTTTATGTATTGTATTAGAAAATAAATCTGGTTTTTCTATGTATAGGAGAGCTCTTGAGCCCCAAGTTAAAGTATGCTGTGGTAAAGTGACACCAGCTGAGGTACTGGCCTGGCTGTTTATGTGGGTACTTTCTCATGAAATAATATTGCTGTCCATATTTGTTAAGGGAATGCTGCTGTTGACTTATTTTCTACAATCAAAACAGAAAGAGGGGTAGGAAGGAAAAGTCTACGCTCTAGTTTTTGCTCTGCAGTGTTCTTTATCTCTGATACAGCATCTGCTCTGTGAAATTCACCCTGAATGAATGGACACTCAGATGTCTTCACTTCCAGCAAAGAGGACACAACTCTCAGGCTGAATTAAGCCATTTCCCAAAACCTCCATGGGTTACAGACACAAGACTTTTCTCTCACACTGGTCTGGACTGAGGACCTGGTGGGTAAGTAAATTTTACCTTTTTTTCCTTCTGAGAAGTAGAATAAACCAAAGAAGTTGGTCACATATTTGGACCTGAACTTCCCAGCAAAGGTTTGCAAAGTCCTCTAAAAAGTCGGAATATTTAGTAGACAGATGATGAAATATTTTCTGGCAAAAAAAAAACAAACCCAAATCATCAAGAGGGATTTCATAATGTTGGGATGTAGTTTTCTGTTAATGACTTTATTTTCTTCTTCCTCCTGTTTAGGCAGTAACATGCAAACTGTGACCACATCACCGGTGTGAAATTGCTGATTAACCTTTTGACTCTGACAATTGGGACTTTTCTCAACACCAACTGGAAATGCTGAAGACCATTAGTAGTTAATGTTGGGACATCGCAGCCCCAGATGTCAAAAGGTTAATGAAAAATCAAGTATCTTGCTTTTACAGGGGAACTTGGAAACTTTCCCCCCAAAACAGTTCATTTTTTCTGATAAGCCAGAATGCTTGAGCTGAGAAAGACGGGTGTTTTGCTAATGTGTACAGCTGTTAATTGAAAAAGATTTGGGTATGCTTGTTCTTCTGGATGTAGATAAAAGAGAGATTTGTTGGCAAACTTAGTTGGTCTTGATCACCCCTGTGTTCAAATACACTACTTGATAATAACGCTTTGTTCTTTCTGTAACGGCCATGGAGGGATTTTGAGTGGAATATTCATTTTCTTTAAGTCATGTCTGCCAGTAATCATTCCTGGCTTAAGACCAGCTGCCATTTATGTGTTTTATGAAAATATAACAGTTTTACACGCAAAACTATTTTCTTTTTAGGTAAATGCTTCAGCACAAGCTGGTTGCCCGTATCTACCATAAATGCTATTTATCACAGATTTTGGTCTTTAAAACAGAAAGATAATGTTAAAACATTTTGATTACCCTTTCCTTGCTGCTATCATTCACAACCCATCTTTTCTAATTATGGTATTAGGACATTTACATAACCGGGAAAAGGGTCCTTTAACTACATTTCTATTATGTTTGGCACTTCTGTGAAAGGATATTATATTCATGTGCATTAGAGATTGCTTATAAAAGATCAAGACAATAATAGCAGATCAGACGATAAAGGTTCCCTTTTCTCCTCCCAGACAGGCTGTCTCTGACAGAAGAATACAGTTCATCAAAAGTGTCTGCAGGTTGTCAAACTCAGTGAGATTTGGGGACACTCGGAGGCTGTCATGGCCAACAAGAAGATTTTCTGTAGGGTTCTGCCATCATTCACCCTCAGGAAATAATCACTCACTACATTCTGCATGCTCTCATGATAGAGCTCTATTTGAGAGAAAAGAGCCATTTTATCAAAGGACAATATATCCCTTCTCTTGGTCCATGTAGCTTCCATTATCAGACCATAATAAATCATATTTATGTTCTCAGTTAATAAGACTGATTACAATGCAGGTTACAGGCATGGGAAAAGAAAATCAGGTGAAAAGATGTTTTAATGAAAATATGATAAGCAAACAGCTTCTTGTGAACATTTCAGGCTGCTATTTGTAATGATCACAGGCAATTTTTGATACATCTTCTTTAGCAATGGTTTAAGCTGCATAAATTGGCTTGCCACTTTATACGTTGAAATAGGAAGAATCCCAGTGTCCTTCTTATGTTGTCTAGAATCATTATATACATTATAAGCATAAAATGAGTTTAATGTATGTGCTTTGAAAAGAAGGGGAAAACAGAAAATCAGGGAAGACTGATTTTAATGCTGCTTAGAATGATTTTGAAATTTTCTACTCATCTTTGTTACTAACGGTGCATTTTCCATGAAATTTAGGAATGACATGTACTGCTTTCATCTCCTTAAAATTAATATACTGTGCTCTCTGTTTTTCTCAATTTCATCAAAGTTCTTCTTAGAGCACTGTGCGAAGAGACAGAGAGAAATTCTCCACTCGAAGTGTAAGCAAATCTGCTATTAATGCTGAGGGGAGTTAAGTGTCTGCTTCCACAGGAGAATATACCCCAGTGTTCCTGAAGGGCACCCTGTTAAAATGGTGCAAGAATGTTTAACTCCAGCACATGTGAAGTATTCGAGGGCCAACTTCCACAGAAATTTTTTAAGTGATTGAGGCAGTTTTTCATTAGGGTAAATATTCTGATATTATTTCAGCATTTAAGTGTATGGAGGGAAGTGGCTGATGGACTGTCTTGCTCCCATCTTGTGAAAAGTCTTGTTTTGCTATTATGCTCAGCATCATACTTTCAAGATGAAGTTAGAAATATAAGGAATAATTTCCTCCTGCTGATACATAATTTTGACCAGGTCTCTGAAATTCTACAGCACTTGTAGAACGATGGTGACAAAGACCCCTTGGTGTTGTGTTTGGAGGACCAAAAATTTCTGCTCTCTGGTATTTCCCTAAAATCACTCTTAAACAAATTTTAAAGCTTTGTATTTGGTTTGGCCCCGGAGAATAGCCATAAAATTACCTTAACCCTTTTAGGACACTTCAAAAGAGTAGTGCCCATATAAGAAACAGCAGACTGCTCTTCAAGGGCAATATCCTGATATGACAACAGACACAGATAACGTACCTCATGATGGAACTGCTTGATACAGAGAAAAACATGTTGTAACTGCCTTCACTGTGAAAGGGGTTTAAAAATGCTGCCTGCCAACTCCACAAAAACCAGAGCTGCTATTTCGGTTAAAGGCCAGTGGATTTTATTTTTCATGTCAGTTTTCACTAACCTCAAACATCACTGTTATGACAGACTGTCATCCAACCAAACCAGCATTCTGTTACCATTCAAGCAAGCAGGAAAAAAGCAAACATGAAGAAAACTTAAAAGTCCAAGTAGTAATTGGAGGGTGCATGTGAGTGAAGTACTTTTGTGTAACAATACTGATTACTGAAAATGAAACACTTAAAAGAAAATAAACAAAAAGCAGTGCTTTCTGAGCCAGTGGTGTTTTCTTGGCTGGCAGCTTCTCTTTGTTCTATTTCATGACACCAAGCTCAATGGTTGAAGGGGTGTTCTGGGCCAGGTGTCAATCACAATGTCTGACATAAACAAAAATAGCTAAAAAGGCATGCCAGCATCTTCCTTTTGTTTTCCCATTAGCTCCATTTTTCTTTTCATAGGCTGACAAAAAATTACTGCCTCCAAGTGAATTCAGTAATGTCACTATATATCTAATATCTAGGAGACCTTTTGTTTTAGCTTTACTGGGCTTAACCACAAAAGACACTTGACATTGACAAAGAATCTGTCAAACATACAATGATCAGTGCAATGAAACCTCTCATGACAGAAGGGCACTATTCTGCCTCCTCCTTGCCTCCAGCAGCAGCCTGTCTGAGCAAAATACGCTGGAGCACATGTAGCAGCTGAACCATTACAGAGCAGGCCAGAAGCTGAGATGTGTCTTGTTTAAATTGTCATAGCATATTAGTATAATTAAAACTGCCAAAAGAGTAGAAAAGATAGATGGAAATGTTACATTACTTGTTTCTAGAGATTAACCTCCAGCCAGAACTGAAATAGAGAGACACGTTTTGGATTTCTTAGAGCTCTGATATGGAAGAAAACAAGCCCAAGAGTACATCTCTCAAAGTGCGAGACATGAAGTCATAGTTCCTATATTTACACAAAAAAAAGCAGAAATAGTGTTTCAGACAGACACTCTGTTTCCTCTGTGATTACAGCTCCCGTTGTGGCTGTGCTCTGCAGAGCAGTTGTATCATCTCTCAGCTAATTCCCTTCCACTCCCCTCTGTCTTTGTGCCTGCAAGGTCTTTATACCTCTTGGGCTTGCTGATGAGCTGATGTCACTGCTCTTCAGCCCTGTCCCCATCTGTGGGCTTGGCTGGTGCTCCAGATGCCCAGCCCCACAGCAGTACATGGTGACCCATGGTCAGGCTCTGGGCCTCAGCAACGCCCAGCAGCAATGGTCAGGAAGTCATCCTCCACAGGTTTCATTCTTTGGGCATGCCCATCCCTGGGGAAGAGAAACAAATGCCTACTGGAGGCAGGCACAGATAGACCAGCCCTGAGACTGCTCTTGAATCCAGCTCCCTCGTGCACAAGAGAGCCAGAAAGGGAAGACACAGATTGCTTTGCCTTAGCTGTTTCTGCTTCTCATTGCAAGGGAAGATGTTTGAACAATGTCTTCAATTTAAAATCTGACCTTTCAAATGCCAAGCTTCCATGCTTGTTCCTGTGTTGAATGTATAGATAAAACATATGGCTTTCTAAAACTGACCCTGAAAATTATGTTCTCTTCATCAATGAGATGTTTTCCTTCCCATGCATCGTTAGCTCTCATAACTATTCAGGACAAACTAGTTATGATCCCAATTTATAATTATGCCCTGAGTTATATCTGGTGGTGACAAAATTATTTAAAACTTTCTGTGTGTTTGCTCAGTTATAGATGTTGGAACTAAATTTATCCAGAAGCTGGGGAGGACCTGAACTGGCTCCAGCCATTCTGAAAGAGAGAAGAAGCAGCACAACTGTCCTCTAACAAAAATACTGCATTCAAGGAGAAGCTTCAGGAATCAGGCAGGTGTCATGTTCATTTCTTCTAGTATTAATGAACTTCACAGCTTTGCCTCATTTGCTGATTTGCTTTAAGTAGGGAGATGTTAAATGTGAGTCTTTAATTTTGGGTTTCTCCATATTTCCTGTATTTCCCAAATTTAAATCTTGGTTAATGACTTCTCCATATAGGGTTTCTCTTAAATTTCTGTCAGGGCCTGCAGATGTGCATAACTAGTAAAAAATATGTTATCTGCATTTGGTATTTGCTTTTGGAACCCTCACCGCCAACTCACCTCTCTACTGCATCTCACCTCACATGCATTTCTGTGCAGTGCCAGGAGAAGAATGGAAAATAGCCATGAAGTAAAAGCAGATTTTGCTCCCATTAAAGGCAATGAAAACTGTGCTTTTACTTCTACTTACTCATAATAGCAGAGAAAAATGAAGTGGAAACAAGCACAACAAAACACCTTTGCCAGCTATCTACAGGCTAACCAAGGCTTCCACTAATGAGGTGCTCTGGCATTTTAAGAAAGACAGGTTCTTCCAGAAATGGAAAAAATACACTGAGTTTTTCTTTCAGTTCTAAAAAGTATAGTGAAAGAATAACAAATTGTATTTCAAAAAAGGGATGACAGTCAAACTTTTAATGCTGTCTGTGGTATTAAATACCTAAAGATGCCCCTAGAGTTTCTTGTCAATTAAATGCTTTTACATATATATTTGGCAGCTTATTAAATATTGATACATACCTCACCTAATTATTGACTGTATTTACAGGGTCATTTAAATGACCATAAAATTTTTGAGAAAGTTAATGATATCAAATTACAATAATGGAGTAATTTTCAGGTCAAATTTTCTAGAAGACTATACCACGGACAATCACATAGTCTATTAAACAGAACAGTACAGTTTGTGGAAAAGATAATAGTCCAGATCATGAGATAGCGCCAGATTTCACATTATGATTTCCAGATGTCTGTGTGAGCTTAATGCATACAGCATTGGTTTAAGTCTAATCTGCATGGCAGAAATGCAAGTTGTTTCAATTTTCTCCTCACTGGGGCTGTGCGGAGAAACAGGAGGGCATTGTTCTGCTGCTTTGGAGAGAGAAGCTTACCTGGAGGACAGGGAAAAGTCGCACCTAGCAGTGTCCACATCCTCATCTGGCTGCAGAAAGCTGGTAAATCTGCCCCTGACCTTTATCTTCCCACCTCCGCAGCCCTTTTTCTGCACACTTTTCTCCACACAGTATCTCAGTCACCCCAAGACATTGGACAGAACTGGCTTCCCTGTCCTGTCCCCGGCCCTAACCACTGGAAGCATGAACATTCTCTTTTGTTCAGAATGCTGGAAAGTTCTGAGTTACAGCAGCCTGTCGCAGCTGTCAGGCTTCTGTGACAACCTTATCGTATTATTCTTGTATTCTTGTATTTGTTGTATTATTCTAAGCAGTGTGTGATGATTCACTGAAGAGAGAGAGAGGGCAGAATTTGCCAAACTGAACATCATATATACTTGCTCAGAAGCTCCTGGAGTGAGTGTCTGTGCAACCAGCAGGCAGCTTCCCAGCTGTCTCCAGGGTCCAGCTTTGGAAACAAAGTTCTCCAAACATCCACTCTAAAACAATGTATGGCACCAGTTTCCTGAACCAAGGACTAGGTGAAGTCACATTACATCAGTGGCAGCCTGTGGGATTTACAGCACTTTGCAGGGCAGCCCAGTATCCTCCTGTGCCTGAAAGGGCCACACATGTCCAGAAGTTTCTGGTGGGTCACGTGTAACTATAAACATGAAATTGTATTTCCTCTATACCATTCTGGCTGGAGAGCATTTTACTGGTACAGGTAGGTGGGCTAGATAACAGTGCAAGGATATGACAGGACATTTGCTTTTCAATTCTAGCACTGTTGGGCTGGGAAGTGAAAAACAACTCTGCAAACAGAACAGGTGTCTGACATGACAGTGCAATGGGAAAAAAAAACAATCAAGGCTACTTTTTCTCCATGGAAATCTCTACAAAAATTTGTCAATTTGGGGCTTTATGAATTTCTCTCTGGAGTCAAACATTCAGTGTGAATTTACAAAGGAGTGTGAGGAAGGAGTATTTTGGCTCCTTCAATCCTGTGTACAAAACCTCCCAGGGTTTCAGTGAGGATTTTAGCATCTCTTGCAGTCTTCAAATGTTATGCTGTGCAAGGATGTGCTTATACATAATTTTGTAATTGAAATGGCATGTTTACTGTTCTATTTCATGCTTGATTGTGTTTTTTAAACACCTTTACTCATGCTGTTAGAAGTGGGATTATAATTAAAATGTCCTGTTGAACACCTTGTTCAGTTCAATGAAGGCATAATAGAAGTATAAATACTTGTTCTCGTTGACTCTGTGATGTCAGCACAACAAACACAGTAAATGTCATAAAACAAATCTCTCTTTCACCAAAGCATCTGTCAGAAGGGAAGGGAAAGCATAACCTGTGACTGGGCAAAGAGAGGCCCTCCCCTTTGGAAAAAGGAAATACTTTTGAGATGTTATCTGTGATACAGATGTTAACTAAGGCATGGAATGATTGATTGACTTAGCCAGTTATGAGGCAAAAAAAAAAACCAGAGTGGAATTTGTTCCTCTACTCACAGTCCCTTGGCATAAAGACTAAGTAGCACTTTCTCCTGTCACCTTGGTTTTTCTGCTTTCTGATGTTTTCACTTTAGAAATTCTGTTCTCACATTTTTCTGTAAATAATAGATATTGTTTACATGTAGTTATCTTGTTAGCATTCTTTCTTGAAAGAAGAGATCTCTTAATAGACATCTGTCTTGACCAATGTGATTGGAGAAGTGTTAACTTTGCCTACCAATCACCAAGCGTGTTTCAAAAACTGTATAAGGTACTGTTTTGAATAAACTGGGACCTTCAGATCTCTCAGTCAAAAAAGAACAAGTCAGAGTCCATGTGTGTCTTTTAGCATAGCAAGTACAACATTCTCCTACACTTGCCATCAGGAAATGTTGAGTCTGCCTGTGAAGTATTAAGGAGCAACTTGTATTTCTTAATATGCCTGTTTCCTTAAAATATATACAGATACGCAGACTTCAAGTCTTTATGGTGGAGTGGAACTACAACACAATGTCCAAATATTTCTAAGTCACTGTCCAGTGGCTTCAGAACTTTTGCATAGCAATCATGGTTTCATTTTCTTCATGTTTTCTCTTGTAGTCTAAGTTACCACCAATGATGTCACGTCTAACCTTTCTGGCAGGCACATGTTCAGTCTCAAGGAACTTTTACGTTACCTCACAGCTTGAAATTCCATGTAAGAAGGGATGTTCCAACATTTAGCCTAATTGACGCTTTATTGGGCTGTTTAGTTGGATACTGTGGCTCAGTTTCCTCCCCTGAAAAATGGAGAGAACAATGTCTGTGTTCCTTGTGCTCTTTGATGTAATAGTATTTTTACTACACTAAACACTGGGCTCTACACTGCACAAACCCCATGAGGTTTTAGGTTTGTGTTCTTTCACTGGCTGAAAGAGGGCTCTCAAAACCAAGCCCAGGATGTGTAATATTTCTGTGCCAGAGCAGGACTTGCCAGTCAGTAGCTGCCCTATAGGAAAAGCCCACGTGATCTTTATGAAGCAGGCAAATAAGCCAACCCAAAGGGTGTGGAAATTGCCTTCTGTGCAGAGTTTCATTTCTAGCTACTTCAAGCTCAGCAGAAGCTGGACAGGCAAATGGTTCATAGAATTTAGTCTTTAGAATGAAAGCAGTGAGGAAGTGACAAAGTAGGAGGTTTTTCCCCCTGGGATGAGAGAGGCAGGTGGGTACATAGGACAGTCCAGTTCGGACCAGAGAAAGAGTCAGCAGCAGCAGGGATCAGGCTACAGAACACAGAACATGCAGGACAAAATGGACAAGAATGTTGTCAAATCGGATTGCAACAAAACTTGGTTTATTTCTTTGAATGTCTCATTCTATGTACAGGTGCAGCTCTACACACCCACACATGCTGCATTTATTTCAGTGTGTGATCACATAAATACCTGCAGGTGTGATACTGAAGAGATACCCATGCTGAGGCATGAATATGGAGTTCCACATCTGTATTGGCTGCCTGGTTCACACAATGAACAAGTGCAGTCAATGGGTTCTATTTCCACCTCCTGTATGCACTTCAGAATTAAAACCAAAGAAAAGTCCATCCTGGTAACTACATTTAACAGGATGTCATGGCATAGAACTAAAACATGTGTATGGGGCAGTCATCATTACCTCACTGTGTTGCACATTATATACAAAATTAGGACAAAACTAATTTCAGATAAAAATGGCCCATCAATTAAATGTATGGTAATAAACCCATGAAGTTGGAATTTAATGTGTGCTTTGGGACACCTAAAACTTCAGCTGGGCTTCAGTGCAGTGGCTGGTTTCTCACTTCTAGCACACACAGAGATGACCCCTTGTCTATAATATATGGGGTGAAAATCGTGGCTGCTGCAAAACCATGGTTCTGAACTCGCTGACTTGCTTACATGGAAAAGAGTCTCAGCCATGGCATTACACTTATGCAACTGGTTTCATTAAACAATAACATGCTAGCTACTTGACTACAAACATCCTCCTTTCAGTGTCAAAAATGTAAAACAGCTAAGGGATATAAACTGGGGGCAACGTTTTGCATGAAATTGCTGCCTGCAGAGACTCAAGGTTGTCAAAGTTTCTTACTTTTTATAAGGCCTTTAGTGATAACTTTTGTTTCCCAAAGAGAAAAATAAACCTACCAAAGTTCCTTTGAACATTTTAGCAGCCTTCCACAGTGTTAGCTGTGATAGTAATGGTGTCACATTCCTAATAAGGATGCATACAAACTGTGTTTTAGGAGTCCCTGCTGCTTTCTTTGTGGAAACGATCTCAGATGCTTTGGGATTATTTGGCAGTAACTTCTTTTTGCACCATGATTTCACAGAGATCTTCTCTGTTATCTTCTCTTCAGCATATTCCTTTGAAGATCTAGGGAGAAAATGTGGTGCTTGAGCATTCAGTGAAACCTGGTTTGCATCTCCATCTAGCTAAAGCCAGGGCTGCCCTGTGACAGAAAATGTGAAGGGACCATAGTGTCCAAAATTCAACACAAATTTTACATAGTGTTGTCCAGGCAAAGGAATAATGAGAATATGGTCAATTGAGATTTCATAGGAAGCAAAGGAGAAAAGAAAGCACGTTTTTTTTCAGGCCTGAATGTCATTGCTTTGCCCAGAGGGACCCCGGCTGCCACCCATGGCTCACAATAGCGAGTGTCCTCTGTGCAGTGACACAGGCAAAGGGACCACAAGTGGCTGGAGAAGTGGTAGAAATAACACTGTGCTAATGAAGAGTTTTGTCCAGGCAAATTTAACTCCCTCAGAATTTGCCTGGGTATCTCTCCATGACACATTTGTTTTAGAGTCACAGCATGTTGCAATTTTTTAGGCTCTGGCAGGCTCCTACGTAGGAACTGTGTCCAAGAGCCTTTATTTCATCTGCTCCAATTGGGAAGAGCATGGCAGTTTCTTTTGGTTGAGACTTTGCTATAATGATCTGAGCTTTAGTCACTGTGAGATTGGCCCTCTGCAAAGCATTCACTTGGTGTTACAACCAGAGACAACTGAGCTCGAAAAGTGAGTGCAGACTGTGTCTACTTATTAAGTAAAGGGGCATGTGGAGAGCCCATTACTCAGTAATTGGTGCTCACTGCCAGTTAGCATTCAGCAGGACTTCCAGGATTTGTATAGACCTTACAGCCCAGAATGGCCTGGGATTGTTCTTGCCTTATTTGCTTCCACTATAATCAGCTGGTGGCTCTGTGCTTTCCAGAGCTACCAAAACCAGCCTGATCAGACTGAAAGGCACCTGGAAGTACAGGATGTCCCCAAGGAATTCATCCACAGGGACATGCAGGTCTGAGAGATTTTGTGGCTAAGGCTGTGCTCCAGTTTTGTGAGCTTACAGGATTCTTCCCCTGCCATGGAAGAGGAAAATGATGACGGGGACTTGTGGTAAAGGAAACCTTTGTGTCTTACTCTTTAGGAGAGACAAACTGCACTTTGGTATGGGGAGTCTCGAGAGACAGTGTAATAAGTCTTTACAGAAAAGCCTATATAGACATTTGAAAAAAAAAAAAAAAACAAACAAAAAAACCCCAAAACAACAGCTCTGTGGAGTACATGCCACTTGCCGTGGGGAAACCTTTTGTTGTCCATGTCTCAACTGCTGCTGTTGCTTCCAAGGAGGCAGCTTGGTGAGGTTTTGGATAGGTGTCCACAGCCCCTGGCGGGGCTGGCGGGCTCAAGCAGCCCACTCTGCTGCCCAGGAGCAGGTGGGCTCCGGGTAGGCAGGGGGAAGAGAGGGAGTCTTCTCATATGCCTATTCCCCGCAATATTGTATTTATTTATTTACAGCATAGGCAGCATTAGCCCGAGGCTGACAAGGCGGTTCAATGTATGCAGACAAGCTGCTCTCCCCACGCAGGCGGGCTCTGCCAACACCTGTGAAAGGAAACCCTGTCTGCGCCGCAGGCGAGAAAGCAAGTAAAGCAGGGTGCCGCCGCGGGAGTAACGCCCACCGGCGGGGCTGCCGCAGCCACGTCCGCTGCCCCCCGCGCCGGCGGCCCGAGGCCCCATGGCCGAGCGTATCGCGGCGCCGGGCGGGCGGCGGCCCCGCCATCACCGGCCCCGCCATCACTGGCCCCGCCATCACCGGCCCCGCCATCACCGGCCCCGCTCGGCGGCGGTGCGCGCCGTTCGCCGCAGCGTCCGCCAGGTGGCGCCCTTGCTCGCCGAGTGGCGTGAGGGCGGGCGGGCTCGAGCAACGCATCGCGCCCACCCCCCTGCCCGCCCTGCCATTTCGGAAGCATTATAACTAAAGTGTTTTCAACTTATTATTATGCATGAGTAAAAATTCCATGAATGTGTAACATTTTCGCCTGTATTTCCCTCTTTTATAACATCATTTAAATTTCTCATTAATAATTTAGCAACGTTCTGGATTTTAATCACTTTTCTCATCCCCGCGGTCCCTACCCGAGGCAGCGCTCTCCTCCCTACCTGAAGGTGACATGGAGGCAGGGCTGGAGCCTGGGCCACCCGCCCCAGCGCCCTGTCCGGCTGCAGGGTGCTTCTTCCATCAGATAAAAATCCAAAGTTGACTAAACGTAAGGCTTGAGTAGGTCACCATTAGTGAAAATTTAATATTTTTTTTTATCTGAGTTTAATTATGGTGGTATTTGTTTGGTAGCTTGTTACTGTAAATAAAAGAGATAAAAGGAGCCCTTCACTCAAGCAGCTTCAGAATTGTGAAATATGTACCTAATTAAAACTATTGGTGTAAGAGGCTAATAAAGTACATGTGCCTGCTAGATCTCTTATTCTAATGAATCTCGGCTAACTTACTCTGAGCGATGTATTTTGGTGTTGGTAGTAAGAGCTGAGTAATTATGGAATTTATCATGAGGTGCTCATGAAGGACCACAGGGGTCTGGGAGGGACGGACTCCCAGCCATGGTCGGGTGCAGGAGGGAGCCCAGGCTGCCCCCAAGCACAGGGGGTGCCTGCGGCCCCCAGGGTGGCCATGGAGCCCCCGGGCCAGGCCCCGCGGGCTGCAGCTGTGCGGGCGGGGACAGCCCGGAGGGTGCGGGGGTGAGGCGCTCCCGCTGCCCCCGGGCGCTCCTCCCCGGCCAGCTCCTCACCCCCCGCTCTCCCGCGTGTTTTCGCCTGGCACGGGTGAGGAGCGGGCCACGGCATGCGCTCCTCAGACTCCCAAACCCAGTGCAGATGGGTTGTCTAAAGCATTTCAGATGGAGTTTTGGTCTTGTGCCAGCAGCTAATCAAAGTCTTAATTCTGGAGAATAAAAAGGCCGGGCTTTCCAAGCTTCCTCCAGCTGGTTTCTGCCGGGGATGAGGACGCCGGCGCTGCTGAAAACCCTTTTGCTGTGGGTGCTCCCAGGTGGGGCTGCATCCAGGGCCGGCACAGCTCCCACTCACCTTGTGCAGCCAGGCTGGGCTTGAGGTCATTTACCTGCTCTGGCCGAAGGGGCCAGCTTTGTAAAGGCCTATGGACAGACACCCTCAAATCCATCCCAGTCTGACCTTAGTGAAGTCAGGCACGTGAAAAAGTGTGTGGCAAGAATGCCTGCCTGAGATACGAGCTTTGCCCTTTGGAGCAGTACAGGCTTGTCAGGAGAAACGGTATGTACTGAGAGAAGCTGGGCAGTAATAAAGGGGCTGGTTAAGCAGAAAAAGAGCCCTCGGACTAGCACGTATTTTTATTGCTTTTTTTCTTTTGCAACAGAGCAGTAAAAACATCCCAAGGCAAAAATGTCTATTGTAGGCTTTCGTGTAGTCCCCCATAACAACTATTTAAACGCTTGCACGTGTGTGTGTCCTGTCGGCGTCCCCCATTTAGTGGCACTGCAGCTGGCCAGCGGGGCTGCTGCGCTGGGCTCTGCCATCGTAACCTGGCGCCCAGAAAATCTGCGGGGCCCCAACCACGCCGTGCCTCATCCCACGTGAGGTTGGAGGGCTTTGTGTACAGCCGAGCCATCTGGGCTTTGCTGTCTGTCCCAGAGTCAGATCCGATGAGTTCAAATGACTCTCTGCAAGTGTGTGGTAGCTGCAGCTGTTGAAAGCGCTCCGGCAGTTTCTGATCTGCACATGAATTTGGAGGTTTTTTACAAGTGCTGCATCAGCAGTTTTTCTGCAGAATGAAATTTTCACTATTGCCAGTATCAGCTGGAGAGATGGGTGGAACTTGTTATCTTCCTTGCAAAACCTACCTTTTCACGGGGAAGAGATAATTTTTCACGGTTGTACAATCTTTTAATGGGGTAGATTGAGAATAAGATTGGGAAGAACTGGTCTGTTTTTGTCTTTGTCCCTGACTTACTGTTTGACCTTAGTAAAGTCTCTTAGTCATTCTGGAAACCCGGTTTCTCTATCTGTAAAAAAAAGCAATAATAGCAATATCAAAAGAGACAGTCATCAATATCTAGATGTGGCTGTAAAATTTCTGGTGAAAGTGTTATGTATTGTCACACAACACCAACAGTGTCTGTTCTGCTTTCTCAGAGACCTGTAAAAATCTGTTTTTTCCTGCTGAGAGAATTTTTTCCATGTTGCTCAATCAGCGATCATTTTCATATATTTTTCTGCTTCTGCCTCTCAGTTACATCTCAAATATTTGTGTCTGTACAATTTTCATGGTCTCATATCTTGTCTCTTTCTGTATAAAATGTATGTTGTCAGCATAAGGGGAATGCTTTTTCTTTCAGTTTCTTTGTAATTACCAAAAATAGTTTTAACCTGTTAAAATAGTCCTGCATTGTCGGCATGATGTGGTATGGCATTGAAACCCCATTACTTTGCAACAAACCTTCCTGTGCATTGTGTTTACCTTCTGATAACATTTCTAGTAAGAAACCAAACACCAACAGAATGAATGGGATACTTGCACTGTTGGGTCCAGTGTGACTTCGCATATGAAAATATGCAAAAATAAATTACCCTCTCATAGAGCTAAGAGAGAAAGAAATATAATCAAATTGTTTGTGCTGGCTTTTCTTCAACGCAGAAAACCGGGGTGTGTGTGTGTGTGTTTTCTAGACAAGTGTTATTTGTACTATGGTCTGGGACCTGGCAGCAGGGATTCCTGTGCCTCTGCAAAGTTATTTGGATTTCAGCATGACTCCACCAAGAGAGCCCAGCAGAGAGGACTACCCCCTTTTAGAGGGCAGTGAGCTTGGGTCCTCAGCAAGGCCTAGATTTGAGGCACTCTGAACTAAAGTTATGGATAGAACAAGAGCAATAAGAGCCAAACTCAGTTACTTTAACAGAGACTGCAAGGAAACTCTCCACCAAAAGTAGGTTTCCTAGATGTTGATAGCAGATGGCCCTCTCATCACATCCCACAGACTGGGGATGTCCTGACATTCCACTCCCAGTGTAACTTGTTCTCACATCACAGAACTTCTCAATTTTATTTTTAATAAGTGTGATTTGATAAGCTGAGATAAATATGCTTTTAAATTAATTTCAGGCATAAATTACTAATTCTGTCGTTCAGAATCTCAGACCTGGTTAACATAATTTTGGTTTTCCTTTGACACCTAAGAAAAAAATCTGACATAGATTTCTTTCTTCTCATGGTAGAGAGAGGAGTGTAACCATAACCAGAGGTGACCAGTATGACCCTATCTGAATGTGCCTTGCAATCTCTGCTTTTGTATGATGAATTGATGTTCCAGCAGCATTTTGGTTTTCTATGCTGTACCCATATCTGTTGCCTTTATTTTGCCTTTTCCTGGCTTCACCTTGACTTTCTATGTGAAGCCAAAGACACCTGACATTGGTAGTTATGTTTTTAAGATTATCTGCTCAGGAACATCTCCTCGGAGAAGTCTATATTCACTGTTTTGCACGTCTGAAACAACAGCTTGGGACTGGATGAATTGTTGCCTGGACAAGTGTGTGAAGAGAATTGGTTTAGACTAGTACTGCAGAGGGGAGCTGTTTGTGAATGGACTCAGATGCATGGAGGTCTGAGAATGATAAATCCAAGGCTTCATCCCTCTGGGTCAATGGTCTTTGGGACAAGACAGAGAAGACAGGAGCTGAGGAGACGCTGCTGTCTTGGAGTCTGTGTTTCAGCTCACAGTCGTGTCAGGTCAACAAAAGTCATACAATGTGAATGGTGCCAAAGCAGACTTGGTGGTTGTGTCTGTGTTTTTTATTGCAAACTTCATTTTGCATTCTGACAGAGTTGTCACTACACACCTTTTTCAAAGACCTACTAGGAAAAAAACCCAAATGTGCTTTGTTTTGTAGTACCCTAGGCAACAAGCCAAAATGTAGATCCGAGGAAACCTTTGTGGCACCCTCTTCTTGGAACTTTCTTCCAGATCATCTGTGTTGTAGGGGATCCAGCCCATGCCAGCTGAGCTGTGGTGACCCTAGACATTGTCCTTAGATATGTTTGGGGGCTGCTGTCTGGGCTCTGGTGCTACTTGCATCAGCTCTTGAGTACCTTCAACTAATCATCAGTTGGAGGTTATGGATGGTGCTTGACCCCAGACTTGTGTCTCGTACTCTTGTTTTAGACCCTGGTGCTGACTGCTGGGCCAGAGTGCCTTTCCCCATTCCCTTCAGCTTACAGATAGTTCTTTGGCATGCATCCAAACCTAATGCAGTAGAGAGAGAAAGGCCTTCAGGTTTCCAGAGTGTGTATACACATGTGGTTGAAGCTCCAGCTCATTAAATTAGTATGTGCAGTGGAGACCAGCTACTGATTTATGTTTTCATCCACGCAAGGTAAATTGGATTGAAACTTCACACAGTTTAAAAAGGAGAGCTGAGATTCTTGCTTACCTTTGAGTTCTAAATTAGCAGGCACATGACTAGGCTTCATGGACCTGAAGACGCTGGTTCTGAGTTAGTGTGATGCCTATACTGTTGATTTCACTGCAGCCTTTTGTATCAGAAACCACATGTGCACAGCCTCACATTGTGAAGCAAGATTAATTTAGCTGTTGGCGAATTATGTGCTGTATAAGAATGTTCTGTGAACAACTTGGATTGCAAATTCTACTGCTTAATTTTTACCATGCAAAATACCAGTAACATGAACTACTGGTTTCAGCTGAACTTTACAGAAATGTGAATGACAGCCAGCCAAAATAAGGAGATAAATGGTGGAAAACTAAACAACATAAGGCCTACTGAGTTAGATATTAACAACCTCAATATAAGTGATAACACAGAAGATAGATATAAAGTTAATGGCAAAGGTTTTAGAGCTTCAGACCCCCTAAAAATACAGATGTGGCCTCTCAACAAAACGTGTATTTGTGATTCTCAGCTATAATTATAGGGAGCAACACAGGTGACTACTGAGAATATGTCCATGTTTCAGTTTAATACGTTATTTAAATGTTTCTAAAATCTCTCCACTTTTAGAACCAAAATTCTTGTTCTCTCTCCCTTTGAGTTGTTGTAGCAATAGCTGAAGTGAAACAAACTTCCCATGATCTACCTACCTTGGAGAATAGAACCCCTCTGGATAATAGAAGTAAATTATTGGTATGGAAGCTCAGTTTTTGGTGTGCTTCCTAACTCTACCAATCCACTTGATGCAAGTGTTCCTTACTCATATCAGTGAGTTGTAGAAAGATGATATTTTCTTCTTCTCTGTGTTCCTGATGATAACTTTTTCCTTGAGTTTTTTTCAACTTTAAGATGGTATTGGTTCCAGTCTTCATGTGTTCACCTAGACCAAACAAGTATCTTCACCAGTGCCTTTAGACACCCTTTACTAGCTGAAAACCACACCACATTTTGCTGCTTGCCCTGGTCCCTCCCCACATCTCTGCCATCAGAAGAGGCCAAGCAAGCATTCCCTAATGCACTACAAGTAAAGCCAGCCTGGTTAGCTTATATCCATGTTCATCACCAGATGAAATGACTCTGGCTGCCTTAACTTAAACAGATTAGGTGATCTGTGATCCCTTTTGCTAATGGAGCAGTATGTTGGGTTCTTGGAAGACAGCAATAAACACTGGAAACAGAGCTGTCATCTGCCACAGGAGCTTTCCTGTAGTCTCAGGTTTTCACAGCACTCCCATCCTTGAACCTAATCTTGCACCCCCTCAACTTCCATGTTTCTCCTGTGTATGTTGCCTTTATTTTTACTTTAGCTGCCAGAACTAGAGATATATTTTGACATTTTAAATGAATCTTCTCTGTTCAGCTTGCTTTGCCTGTCTTTATTAATTAAACTTGGGTCTTCATATTAGGCTCCTTCAGTTCATCTCTTCCAGTTTCAGCTCTTACTTTCCATTTGCCTTCATTATACTTTGCCATCCTTGAACTGCCCTGAACTCTTCCTCATTTCACATCTTCCCATACAATATTCAGATCTGCTATTCCTCTGTCTAATTTTACTATGGCTGATGTGAAAATCATCTTTGCTAGAGAAGCAGCAGTGAGGAGAGAGACCTTTCTTCTCTTTGCCAGCCACATTCGTTCTCGCTCTTACATAAAATCCCAGCTGAAACAGGGCATTCTCTTCTGTGATCATAACTTCACATTCCTCTTTTTCCTGCTACTCTTCCCTTTGGAATACAGTTTAATACATCCTCATCCATGGAAACTATACTGTTTATGTTAGCAATTTTTCAAATGTGCTTGGAGTTGGTGTTTTTCAGATGAACGGTGTATTAAGATTTAATCTGAACCTAGTCAGATAATATTGACCTGCAATGGAAAAGCTGTATCAATGAGATAGCAGCAGACAGCTAAAAGTGCTGAATGCCAATTGCTGACTGAAAAATGATACCCAGAATTGGTGGTAGAGAGTGGATGGGACATTTATGAATGGAAAAGCCTTCTGAATGCTTTAATATAGTGATGATTTTTTTTAAGTTTCTCTGTTTTTGCAACATTTGCCAAAACTTGCCTGTGCCTGTAGGGTGGTACAGCTGCAAGCTTCCAGGAGCTGCTTATCCCTCTGCAGGCTACCACATCCTGGTACCAACTCTGAGGCCTCTCTGTTTTGCCACAGTAGACTTCTCCAACATGAAAACACAGAAGATTCAGTTCTGACCTAACTGATTCTGTGGATTCCTGATGCAGCTCCCTGTGCCCATTTCAGCTATATTTCCCACTGTTCACTGTTAGAAGTCATCAGGAAACATGTATTTTGGTTCCAAAATCAGGATCTCCTGAAACGAATCCCTAGGTGTTACAGTATTGCCACATTGTGTTAGGGCCACAAACAATGAGTTGGCCCTTGCCCAAAGCAGCTTTTAATCCAGATCACGTATATGAAAGATAGGCAAGGGAAGCTGATTCTGCATATGTCTGAGTTGCCTGCGTTAAATGTGGTGAATGATTGTAGCAAATACATTCTAAACCCTCCCCTTCAGTTTTTCACAAATTCCAAATGTGGATGCTGCTCCAAATGAAAAGAAACAATTAAAATGCCTTTCTGAATGCATTTCAAATGAAATAAGTTACTGTAATTTCCCTGGCCAAGTCAGCTCTTTGGAGGGGGTGAAAGTTGCAAATGGAAAAACAAACAAACAAACGAATGAGTAACTGGGATGTGCTGCCAGAGAATCAGAAACAAGCCTGGTAGAAGGGGGAGGGAAAGGCGCTTGTCTGCCCTGGGACAATTTGTAGAAACCAAAATCTGGGAGAGAGTTGAAATTAACTGGAGAAAAAAAAATCCACTTCCTTTTTTTTTTTTTTTTTTTTAAATCCAGATAATAAGGTTACAAGGACCCATGATGCTGCTATGAAAGATGACTGACTTCAAGGCCTTTGAAAAAGGAAATAGAAATTTCCAATTTTGTTGTTCAGGTTTTTCCTTTACAGGGGTTCCTTTAGGCACGCAACTAAGAGGTGAGTCCGTTGGTTACAGCTGTAAAGGGGAAGACTGAATGATGGTGCCAGATGCCCCAAGTTAACAGTGAGTGAGAAAAGACTGACTGCCAGCTGCCTTTCTTGCCTTCCAAATCTTGGACCAGCGAGAAATCAAGACATGGTTTAGGTCAGTGCGCAGGTACAGAGCACGCTTCACCTCCCACGAACTGGGCATGGGGAAGCGAAGGCAAGAGTGCTGCAGAGCTGCTGATTGTCTGCTCTCTGAAGACTTCCTGTTAGGGAGAATCCTCAGTTGTCCATTTAGGGTAGTATTAGAGCTGCTCAGAGCTGCTGAGGCACGCAGAGGAGCTGCAGATGGGGCTGAGAGTACAGCTTGATACTTCTCTGTTCAGCCACCAGTTACAGCATTATCAAATGCTCACTGGAGGTGGGTACCAAGACTGCAAGAATGGCTGAAGGCAAAGCAGGAGGTCTGCTTTTAATGAAAAGGTAGTTAATGCACATCATTTTTCTTATTATAATGATAAAATATAATGATAGGAAACAGTTACACTCCAGATCCTTACAGGTTTTCTTAATGCTATTTAGTTTTTTCAGAACGCTGAAAACAAAACAAGCAAAAAGAGGGGAGGGAAAAAAAAAACAAAACAAAAAAAAAACCAAAAAAACAAAAGGAAAAAGAAAACTCCCTTCAGACAACAATCACCTTTTGAGTTAAATTCTCATGCTTGGTCTTAGCCCAGAGGGATTTGTCTTGAGTGAAGTTTGAAGAAAATCCTTTCAGCAGTTTCTGAGTTACTTAAATGTAACCATGGAGGTTTGGATTCAGATGCTTTTTTTTTACTTAGATAACTCAAAAATAGCTTTGCTTTAAAACTTTTAAATTAACCCTCCTTAACTTTTCAACTTGTCACCTATCCTACTGGATATATGTATGGCTTATAAAATTTTAAAGCTAATAGTATAACAAACTCAAATAATGATACTGCAGATGTTCAAATGAATCTTGGGAGAAATAAATTATAGGAGTTACAGTGGGTTGTTACTGAAGAGAGAGCGGCTGCATGCTTTAAACCATGTGTTCTTCTGAAAAAGGCCCAATTTTTTCTACTGTTAAGAAGCATAAGTGTTCTTGGGTGTGGATTTTAATACTCGGTTACACATACAAAATTAAGCATGTAAGTCCTATTCCTTTTTTACCTCCTGATAGCCCTGATTCAGATTTGTCAAAATATTCTCCTAAATTTTCCTGCTCTCTCTTTAACACGGTCCCAATCAACAGGACACTTAAATGTCTCCTAAATATTTATGGACTTCAAAGTCACTGAAATGCTCTGTGATTCTCTTTCTGTTATTATTTTATTGCCAGAAGATTGAGGCAATGAGAGGTGAAGTGTCTTGGTAAGTAATGTTTTTTTCCATTTTCTTTGTCCAATTCTCCTGTTGCCCTCTGATGTTTCTTCCTCTTCGTCTTCTTTCCAACATTTCTGCCTCACTTACAAGTCCCATTCTCACTGTCTCCTATCTATCTTTCAACCATCTTTCTCCATTTACTCTTCTCCCAACAATTGCACTGAAGAGAGCCCATGATAGAAATTATTTTTACTTTGGCAGCAGCTTTTTACTTTCATCTTTTCCCTGAATGTCTGGGATGGGTCCAGGCAGCTCTCCCCACTTTCATCATCTCTCTTCACATCCCTCGTGACCCTGAGCTCTAGTCAGCAATCTGATGTCTGCCATGAGAGCACCTCCCATGATCCAAAGCCACAATCAGACTAAGGTGTTGTAACACTGTGTGTTGCTTTACCTGCTTACCACGCTTGCTCTGCTGCTTTCTAGGAACTGCACACCCGTGCCAGGTTTTTCTCACAGAATAATAATGACAGCACTGTCGCCTTTTGCACGTCTCTCCTCCTTGCTCCTGTGCCCATCTTCCTCTCCAGAGCTTTGTGGTTCAGACTCCTGGCTGGTGCAGTTTAGCCAGGATATGGGAGACTTGTATTTAGCCTATGCCTGAGGCAATTTGAACTTGAATCTCTTGCCCCCTGAATTTGCACCCTACCCTAGAGATTATCAACTCTTCTGTGAGGAGGGTGACCTGAGTCCTTTCTTTCAGTGAGAAAGCTTGAACTTGACTTTTCAGTCTTGTAGTGGAGACACTCACCTGAGTGGGGAAACCATGTCTGCCAGGGCCTGCCCCAGTCAATACTTAAAACCAAGTACAGAGGTATTCCCTGGAAGACAGCAGCAAACCCCAGGCTTCTTGTTCTCAGCAGTGCTTTGAGAGCAAGCACACAGAACAATCTATTTCATCCATTTAATTATTCCATACAAGCTGGAACAGCTCCAACAGGATGGACTGGAGAAAGACCCTGCTCAACAAGATCGCTGTAGAAATGTGCTGATCTCACTTGGCTGCCATGGGTCAGCTCCCTCATACCTCAGAGCAGCCATGGAGCTGCCTCAGCACCACTGACTTGATATGGGACTGGGTAGTGAGGACGTGTGTGGAGACTGGAGGGGAGGGAAGTGTGCTCCTGAACATACTCTGTTCTCCATGGTGGCAGGTTTGTAGTTGTAGCTGAAACAAACACCTGCCAGTGCTGCCTCAGTTACCATTCTGGACAGGAGTGGCAGCAAATATGTGGTGGAGGGAAAAGAATTCTACTAAAAGACAGGGCAGCACGCTGGAGCACTACAAGGCAAATTGCTTTTAAAGGTGGAAATACAATAAAAATAGACTAAAGAGTCTTAAAATACAAAATCAATGCCAAAACCGAGAAAGCCAGAATGACTTCCAGATCTCAGCTATAGGCAGTTGTCCCCCAACATAAGCCAGATACTGTCAGCGTGTGGGAGACATCCAGGAATTTTCTCCCCTGCAAAAATTTAGGGACATTATATATTTTAACTGGAAAACTAGAGCTCTAGTGCAGTTCCAAAGAAGAACACTCACTGCTGGAAGTGATGTGGTACAGGGGGTGTGTGTGTGTGTGTGTGTGGCTGCTCCTTTTCTCCTCGGGATTCTATAGCTTCCTTCATTCTTCGCTTCTCTCATATTACAGAAAGAAGGTAATTTTTCCTGGCCATTTACTAAAGCTCATTAAAGACTGAAGAGAACAAACAATGCTATTCCTTAGAGACTACCATTCAAAGTCATTCTACAATTCTCTGTTCTAATACTTGAGACAAATTAATTATTCCTTAGTGAAAAGTGTATAATTCCTATTCTTCATTTTTGGGGTGGGGAGTGGGGAATAATAATAGGAAGTTTATATCTGAGTCAAAAGCTGTCTGAGCTGAAGGGAAATGAGAAAAAATGTGTGTTCCAAGAAGAGTAAAAGCAATTATTCTAATAATAATTCTAGGGATATTAATGTCTTTTTAAAGTAGATTGCTTTCAAATAAACACCAAAGTTTAAGGCATAGGAAAGGCTGGTTTATTTATTAATCATTCCAAAAGTGCATTTTTCTAAATGAACAAGTGCATGAGCAACTTTGCTGGCACATATTAAATTTAGTTAAACGGCAACTTGTAAATATCTAAAAACTTCTGTAACCAGAGACTAATTTGTTTAACGTGTTGAAAATGTTCTGTGGATGTGAGTAGCTACATATTAAACTTCAAAGCAAAATGCTCCAGAGATTACACCATCTTAAAGACTGCATATTGGAAAGGCCTTTATACATTAAACATAAAGGACTTTTAATTCTCTTCTATTTTGAATACTTGTCAATCTGTGTGACTCATGCTTAAGATGTCATGCTTAAGATTTTAAGGTGTGATGTCCAAAATGAGACCTGGACCATGATTTGCAAGGGGCTGTCCTTTCTCTTTCATCTCTATTAATTAATCCTGTTTCAGTTTGCCCAGCGTACACTTCTGTTGACATCACCTTTTCCATATACTTTAAAGAGTCCCCAGAGAGATCTACTGCAGAACAAAAACTGGACAGAGAATACATTTGGAAACCATTTTATTTCTCAATTACCAAGCAAAACGTATGGAAAAGATTTACACTCTATCTGATTTACACAATAATTATACTTTGAAAGCTTAGAAATAAATGACTTGATCCCTGAAATCATTAGTTACTATACCAAATGTAATTGGTGTAAACTAATGAGTTTACTGGATGGCTGACCCTTAATTACTGATTATAGTTAAACTCTAGCCAATCAAAATTTCGTTTACTAATAAAAGTACAGTGTAGTATTAACAAGCATTACACTTCCAAGCAAGCAGCTTTATGATTAGTTGTAGCACACAACTCAAGCCTGTTCAGGGCTATCAAAAGCAGCTTTTTAATAACAGTGCACTAAGCAACCATCATTCTCTTACCTCAGCTTCTATCAGACAAACAGAAAGAAACCACATAATTAATCATCTCATGCAATAGAAATAAAGCATCTGGGCCAGATCCAGGTGGGATATACATAGCTGCCTTAGTTCAAAGAGCTGCAAGAGGCTGGGGATCTGCCTTGTGATACGATAACTGATGTGGGGAATTCTGGCTCTCTTGGGGGAGCAGTATGGGGTATGGAAATGAAATACTGATTGATTGTGTGCAGTCCCATGTGATGTCGAGAAACCTATCAACAAAGTAGGTTTAATAATTCCTTGAATTGAGGAGGATTTCTTGGGCAGATTCAGTATGTGGTGATAGGACATTTGATTACTGTACTGGCAATCCCAAAAATCCAGAAGTCATGACCCTTCACTATTTATTAGATCAAATGGAGAAATTTTTTTTAATAGAATACTAAATGGGAACAAATTACTTTCATTTGTCTCTGGTTGATCTTTAAGAACTAAAGTTTTGCCTAACCAGGAAGACTCATAATTCCTACAAAAAAAAAGTTGAAAGCAGATTTGTATTTGTACCATGGTTCCAGAGCTGGGACTTTAAAAAGGTACACCAAATATTTTAATAAAATCATAAGACTTCGCAATGCTTACAGGCACATCCTTAAAGGTACTTAGGGGTAAATGACTGCAATGATTTAAGGATGTGGAAATTCTCCATCTCCTAGATCATTCCTGTGAATCCTAAACCTCAGATAGGAGATTGATACCAGAAGGCACAAGCAGAAGATCAGGTGCTAGGGAGATTTAATTGGAAGAATATGTATTTGCTGGAGCTCTGCACTGTGTGCTCTGCAGATGACCTAGCAGACCTCACAGCTGCAAGGGTTAACTCTGTCACGATTGCAGGTCTCTCTGTTTTTCTCCACGATGTTCTCTCTGGGGCTAGCCCTTCATGAGAGGCTAGGCTCAGCAGAGGAACAACCTTGCCTGATGGCCCTTTGGAGCAAGTACTGTAACACTTGCCCACTTGTTAGTATAAACATTTTCTTAAAACTCAAAAATTGAAAAATTAATTCGTTTTCAGAATATCTACACATGGGTTAAAGTGAAATTTTTCTATTTACTGAACTCCTGTTTGTGAGATGTGTCTGGGGTCAAGAAAAGGTTAAAATTGTTTACTGCCTTCAAGCTCTGGTCTTAGAAGTTAATTCAGAAATGTGCTTTGAGCAGCTACAGAGAGTAAGTCCTTGCAGCAGTGAATTGCTGGTTTGATGTCAAGGTCTGTAGGCCTTAATCATAAAATTAGTTTGTTTCTTAAGGAAACCCTAGCAGGGATTTTATGGTTATATAAAGTCATTATACTGTTTTACAACACAACTTTAAAGATGCTTCAGAATGATCAGAGTTTGTGGGAAGGGATCATGTTTTTTTATTATTTGTGGAATATCCTCAAGCTGTCATAGCTACAGCACTGCCACTTGGAATAGCTGCTCCACAGTTCAAAAGAAAAGACAAAGGATTTGTTGAAGCCTAAGTCAGGCAATTAGGGCATATCTGTCCAGAGAAAGCTCATTGAATTGAATGGATCCCATGTACTTCCTGACAACTGACTCCAGTTTTGTGGGAACGGTATATTTGGGGCAATCAAGGTGTTTTATTACAATTCCACAAGAGCAGATAGAGGCCCTGTGAAGCTCCACAAGCTCTGCTTTTCACAGTTCACTGTTAGAGAATTCAGGGGTGAGCACTTTTGAAAGTCATGGAAAAGGAAGAAGGCATATTTTCCAAAACTTCGAGATCCTGTGAATGCAAGACAAAGGAAACACTAGACCACACCAAAACTTTCCTGTCCACCCTCTGCACAGCAGTGCTGGTAAGAACAACGCTGCCATTCCTGTTTTGCTAACACTGAGACAACACCCTCCAATGCAGAAGGGAGATAAGGAACCATTGATTTAGGAGGAGGGGAACACACTATGGACAGGTTCACTCTCTCCAGCCTGCTATCCCTGCAGCACAGAGGAAAGGGGGGCCTTCTGGAACGACTGGTGGAACAAGCACCGAAGGGCCCCACTTTCTTCCTTTCCTGTGAACCCTGTAGAACTGTTTCTGTGAAAGAAAGCATCAAGCCCCATCTTGTTCATGGAAATACAACATATTTTAAAGCCATAGTTAATGGATAAACTGTTTTCTGATTGGATGAACCACACAATAAATCTCTTCCCGAGCCAAGTGCAATGCAGCTTATTCAGTTACAGTGAAATGAGCCACTGTCACTTTGCTGCACTTGCATACATCAGGCAAAATGCTTCCGTCTTCATCAGTCTCTTAGTGAAATAGAAATAAAACAATTTTAACAGAATGGTGTCACTGGATCTGTGGCACCTGCTTTAAAAATAAATCTCTTAGCTTTGTCTTCACTATTACTTTCAATAAATGTCCTAGCATTGCCACAGCATTTATCTAGCAGCAGGAAACCATTATCCTATGACAACAATCTACTCCATTAACATTAGCTCTTAATTGTAAGATTGTTTATAAGACAGCAAAAGCTACTGAATCATAGTAGAATGATAAAAAGAGTTATGGTCATGGAGTATAGTAGTCCCTCCAGTTATGAAAAACAACCTAAGAGTAGAGAGCTATATTTTTATATGAAAAATAATGTAATATTCTTACGCAATACAATGTTTTTAAATAATGGATTACATCAGGAAGGTGACTATTAAAGAGTTAATGTTAAAACCTGTTACCAAGAAATTCCTTTGATAAATGGTATGGCTGAAAAACTAAATAGAAAGCTTAGAAACTCTCCCTCTTGCTTTTAGCAATGCTGCACCGAGCCAAACAGAGAAATCATAATAACAGAAACACATTTGTCTGGCGGAGTGAACAGAAGAAATGTTGCAGAATTGAGATACAAAGAACTTCACTGCAGAATAGAAGGAGAACTGTCATTCTGATTGTTTGTCATTATTGTTTCACGTCCAGTTAAGTGAACTTAAAGTGACTGTTGTGTCATAACTGCTGGCATCTATGTAAATTTCAAATCAAATATGATAGAGGCATTTCTGCCAGACAGAAGTCACCAGGCTGCTCTTCCTCTTCATTTTTGTAACCCTCAATTTTCTCATGCCATTGCTGGTAGCCCTTAAATTAAAAAGACAACTTCAACGGGGGATCTCTGTGATGTGTGTGTTTCAGTGTACCTGAACCTTGTTTTCTCTCAGCTTTTTGAAACAATGCCCCATGTCCAATTTCCACCACAAACATCTAAATGGATTAGCTAAAACTGTGCCTTCCCATGAAAGATGTGTCATACACTAACAGCCTATGGAGTTCTAGGTTGAGTACTACAACCCCTGAAGACCTACAGAGAAAACAGCCCTAGCAAATGTTCCTCCGTTGGTTTACTACAGCTGAAGCCAGGTACCACAGAGGTCTTCTCTGTGGAGAGGTGCAAAATAGGCGGAAAACATTGGTCATGGACCTTTCTGTACATTACAGCATTGTTCAGAGATCATGGGAACTTCATAAAGATATCAGACATACTCCACCATTGCAATGAGCTACGTGTAAATAATTCATTTCCCGGACACATTCAGACAGATATTCTAATTACACAGGATTTGCTACTGGACACATCTTTGAAAATCATTTCAATGCAATTATAAAGGTATTTTGTGTGGACAACACTATGAAAAAAATATTAAACATGCTATTTATTCACTCAGGGATAATATACTAATTTTGTCTGCATATTTAAAGTTATTTGGCTAATTAATTAGATAATACAGGCCAGAATTAAATTTTCATTTTTCATTGCAACACATTGCATAAATGATAGTGTTATGTACCTCTGCATTAGGTAAGTGCATTTTGGTCAGCTGATTGAGTCAGATTTTTATTTTTGTAATTCCTTTCCAGTTGATCTTTTTGTACTGTCAATTTGAAGTAGCTCGGTGGCTACTTTTATCTATAATTTGGGCCTTCCAAACAGCACCAAACTGTGCTGTCCCACCCTCCCATTTGTTAAGGTCACTAGTGAACAGAGGCAACATATTAATGCCAGTTCTATAAAAGTATCTGTGAAGAAAATACTTTTTTACCACAAAGGGTAAGTTCTATATGAGTTTATATTAGGAATTTGTCAAAGGATTTTTTTCCTGTTAAAGATGGAGCCACATGAATATAAAAACAGTCATATTTGAGACAAAATATCACTACATTTATGTCGTCACAAGAATCAATTATCAGTATATTTTTAAGAGTAGTGAATTAATGTTAACTGATTTGCTTAAAAAATGCCTATAGACTGTGGAATGTAAAGCCCTCTTTCAAAATTCACATAGCATTTCCAATTGTTTAATGTAATGAACTTGTTATTACAGATACATATTCTAGAGGCCTTTTGAGAGTTTTAATTTTAAACAAAAATAACATATAATTTCAAAGTCTGATAGCTTTGCCTGTAGTCACAGAATCCACTTTGCAGGACTTGCTGCTACTGATGGCTTGTGGTAATGTATCAATTTCTCCTGACAGAAACGTGCACAGGACAAATTGGTGAACGGAATTTCAGCCAGATGACATAATTACAAATACAGCCTTAGCTCTTCCAAAAGTGGACTTTATTGTTAATATAAATATATATCTGTAATTACTGACATTTATATTATTTGGCTCCTGTCCTAAGTTATGGATACAGTGATGATAAAAGGGTCTTGCAAGCCCTTACCTAAGCAAACTGTGCTTACTAATTACCTCCCATGGTTCTGGGTTCCTGTAAATAAAGTTACTCATATATTTATAAGCAAGTCAAAATCCATACACATATTTCTAGACGTAACTTATCTTAGTCTTTTGGGCAAACAGTACTGTCTACTGCTTAGAAAAGAATGCTAAGAGTGAAGCCATCCAGGATTCTTCCCAGCTTCTGCCAGGATGTGACTCTGCCATATCACTGGATAGCCGACTTAAATACTTAATCCAGTCACATCTTTAAATTGATTGAGGCCTGAACCAGAAGATCCTATGTGAGTAAGAGGATGCATTACTCTGAAGTAAGGAATGGCTGTTGATTTTTCATCACTGTTTCTGGAGAGACTGGGGTCAGAGGGTTTGTTTTACAAGTTTGTTCAAAAGGTGTAGCTCGCAAGACACATGGATTAGCAAAGTGCTACATGGAAGATCTCAAAGCAGCAGCTTCACCATTTCTCTCTAATGAGAAAAGGAAAACAAAGTCCCCTAGGTATGCACCATTCAGGGAGAGAACCTAGAGGTCTCATAGGAATGCAGTATTTAGGGAGAGAACCAAGACTCCTTTCCTGAACGGAGAGATAACTGATGAATTCTGGACTACCTGGTATCTTAGGGCCACATCTAGGTTTAAGAATGATTTGGATCCCAGGCTGTAACATTTTCCAGACATTCAGATTGCAACTACTAAGCCAGCAATTTTATGCTTTCCCTTCCCTGACTCCAACAGTACCGCAATATAAGCAGCCAGATTTTGTTCTGCATTGTGTTTTTTATCCATTCAGCCAAAATTAACAGTCTTCTAGGATAACGTATGCCAAGTGAATTTAAATCTTGTGGGCTCAAATCGACCTAAAGTTGATGGATACATTCATGCCTACTGCTGAAATCTACCAATTACACAGAACTATGTTAACTTACCATAGAAACATCTCATCTAATAGCACAGATGATGTTGAACTAACTAATTACATTATGGCACATAGACAATGAAAAACATAACGAAGATGACAGCACAGCAACAGCAGATGCTGCACAAAAGAAAAATTAGAAAAATATTGCTCTGCAAAATGCTCTCCGTTAAGGTTTCCTCTGTTAAAATTAATCACAAAAATTAGTGATGATCAGATTTCAGAAAAAGATATGAACATTGTAATGCTATTTGGAAGACATCATTAAGCCATTTAAAACTCTGCTCCTTGAGAAGGTAATTCCTGTTTTTTGTATCACTCTCATTTTTAAGACTAGTAAACATTTTAGTGCCTATGGCAGAGTTTCCTGGTAGAGTATCTTTTCCAATAAGGATAGGTCCTAATGGCTCTCCCAGAGTCTGAATTTGGTAGCTTCCAGCCATTACAGGCTTAGATAATTAGACAATGTAGATTTTATTTTAGCTTGGCATTTGCTCTGTTCTTGTGCTCTTTAACTGTCAGAGAGCTAAAATATCAGTGATTGTTGATTATCTGTAGCATGCCTTCTTGCTTTATGTATTTTAAATTGTACCAGATCCTACATAACAAATCTAAAACTGCTGAGTATGTTTAAATGTAATATGTACACGGAGATTACATCCAGATGATGAATTTCATAGACCTATGCTAAAAAAAAAAAATTAACCATAACAGTGGTCCTCTCTCCTTTCCCTGTGGAAGCTTTCCATGAGCTCCCAAGGCCGCTTTAAGCAGACTCGGAACATATCCCAGTGTATGGAGAAACACAGAAATAGAATTTTCTCCCGTGTTTAAATCATACCTGTGGCGCCATTCAAATGTCGACATTTTTTTTTTCCCTATATATTTAGAGGCAAAATGTGTCTTCTCTATCCTACGTTTTCCCAAGTACATTTCTCCCAGGTAGACGATTTTCCTTCCAGTATCTAAATGGTTGCTGAGCACACAGCTCCGTGCCCAGCCGAGGCCGGGGCTGCAGCAGACCCACAGGTGGCGTTGTGGTTAAAGCACACCTGGGCTGCGACTGCGGGGCCGGGCTCACGGCCAGGCTGTCCGCGGGCGGGCAGCATTCCTGCGCCGGGGAGCTTACTCGTTAGGAAGCGCTCCCGGGAAGAGTTCGGTGTACCTGTGCGGGGCACCGCGTCTGCGTTAGCCGCCGGCAGGGGCAGGTTTAAAACACTTTGTCTCGGACATCCGGGGGGCGCACGGAGCTCGTAGCTCGGTCACGCTGCCATCACCACGTACTCGACAGGGCAGCGAGCGTTCCCGCGGGCGGCGAGGCCGCCTTGCCCGGCCCGCGGCGCACGTCGAGCGCGGCCCTGGCGCTGCTGCCGTCCGGCCAGCGCTGCATTGGCCGCTGCTTACGTCAGCGGTCTGGGATCGAGAAACTCCTGTTACGAAGTTTTTCTGTCCTTTAACAGATCCCGGGAATGTGCCACCGACGGGGCTCCGCCGCCGCGTGCGCGGGGTGACAGGGGCGCCTGTGTCCCCTGTGCCGGGCGCCGCCGTGCGCGGAGCTGCGCCGCGGACAGAATCCGCATTTAGGAGCACCTTGTTATTCGGGGGTGTGTTCTCGCGATTCGCGGCTGTGCTGATCCAGTGTGCCGCACTTAGGCCTCACAGGCGTGCAGTTAATACGTACTGGGTTTTTCACAGTCTTAAGCGTTCCCACTAAACATTACTTCTTCCGATTTGCCGTCATCCCCGGGCTTCTCCCTCAGAAATGCAGCTGCCTGCCCTGCTGACGAGCAGTGCCGCCAACTGCGGCTGCTTAACCCACCGAAACCTCCACTGGGGCGGCCACCGCGGGCCGTGCCCGCCTGAGTCCCGCAGCGCAGCTCCCGCGGGGAACGTGTGACAGTCGGCGGCTCGACACGGCCCCTCCGCCCGCAGGGCGAGTCGGGCACGGCCCGTCGCCGCCTCTCCCCGCCCCGGCGCGGGACCCCAGGACAGGGTGCGGGCACCGGGGCCAGAGGCGGCCGCGGACAGCGGGGGGCGCCGCGAAGGCGGCAAGCAGCGGCTGCTGCGGCTGCTGCGCCCGCGCCTCCCCTCGGCGCCTCCCCCGGCCCGGCGGGGCCGCGGCAGCGGGGGAAGCGCCCAGCGGCCGGGGAGGGCTCCGAGGGATACCTATCCCCGGGCGGAGCGGGCCTGCCCTCGGGGACTGCCGGTACGACCTCTCGCCGCCAAGTTTCTCAACTGGTGGCCGGGAGCTGGCGGGCGGGGCGGGGCGGACGGTGCCCTCACGGCCGCGCGCCTCCCCTCAGCGCCCGGGCGGACGGCGCGGCCAGCGCTGCCCACCTGACTCCCTCCTTCCTCTCCATTCCCCTCCTCCTCCTCCTCCTCGCCCCCTCCCTTCCTCTCGCTCTCTCTCTCTCTCTTTTTTTTTTTTTTTTTTTTTCCTCC